>OY482674.1:110545041-110790414 GCA_960531455.1 Urophora cardui | reverse complement strand
TAAAAATCAATTTTTTTATAAAAATCGAAAAAATAAAAGTTAATGCAGTTAATGTTTGTTACGGTGATTACATCTGTGTACTTCTTTTGCGTTTAGCATTTCTCCTTCAGTATGATTTTTTAGTCAAAATTTAAAAAATAACTATTATTTGCAATCCCTGTAACTAGCTATTCTGCAGCATTAACTCAAAAATCACGTTTTTTTTTATTTATGCCGGTCTTGCAGCAAATGAGCGATATGTAAGCACTAAGTTTTAGCAGCTTGTGTGCAGTAAATGACGTGAAAGATTCAAATTTAATTGAAATTTCAAATTTAAAAATCAAGTAGGCATTGATGTATTTTTCCGGGGAAATGCGCGAGCTCACTTTTTCAAAGGAAACTAAGATCTGAATATTTTCTGTTTCTGGTTAATTTGAATAGTTCGCTCCTCTATACAATGCGCTGCGTACATTTTATGTAATCTTAAAAGTCGTTCCGAGTTAAAAACATCAAAAAAGTGTCAGTGAATTAATGTTTTTGTGAAAAATAGAAGAATGAGTGCAAATATGAAAAAGTTAAGCGGCCCAGCAAACAAAAAACGTGCAGCCGATAAAGTGCAGAAAGACAAAGATTTACTGTCGAAAATCCCTAAACTTGATTGTTTTTTTTTTCACACTCCTCGAAAACAAAATGACTCCGTTTTTGACCATAACCAAAAATGTAAAAATGCATAAGTCAATTGATCGACAGCTAGGTTAGCCCAGGTAGATTCTGGGCCAGAAAGCCAGATTTCGCTACCTGAGAGGCACCCTACTGTGAAAAATTGTGAGTTTAGTTTCAGGACGAAACATTTTCACTATAAAATTGTTTTTCAGATTCGTATGATGAACTGCAATTTAATGATATTGCGAAATCTGTGCCACCTAATAATGAGGGTTTAAGATCAGTACTGAGTTTCTGTAACTGAACTCTATCAATAGTTTCGACCGAGTGACGTCATAATGACGTCAATCGATAGATTCTCTCTTGCTTTTTAGGTGGTGACAAAGTGTGGAACGTATTAATGTGACGTCATTTTGATCGACAATTTTCGCGATTTTGTTACAGAAACTCACTTCAGATCATTTTGAAGGTTAGAAAATGGAAAAAAAATGTGGTACCTATATAAGAATCGAATCAAATTTTTTCAATCCGTAAAATACATCAGTAATGAAATTTCACCACACAAAGGCAAGTACGGTTTTTTTTGGAAATATTGGGGCGCGGCTTGATTTGTTTGCCCAGGGCGCTTCTAGAGGTAAATCCGCCCCTGGATGCATGTATAGAATTTGGTATTTGGATGTGTGTGGCACATTAAAATGCAGTGAATGCGTGTTAGGCCAGCGGCTAACAAGAAATTATGCGCATGTGAAATAATAAATGACAGAATATACCTTCTACAGGAGTTTTTTTGTTTTCTTTTATTTTTTTTTAGCAGCATTAACAAACAAAAACAAGAAATATGTAGCTTCTCTAGTTTCGCCTTTCCAATGTTTCTTTGTGGCACGTAGCACGTAGAAGTTTGCAGAATCGTTGCAATAAGCACGAAATAATAAGACAAATGAGACTTGCGGCTGTTTTACGGAGAATTGTCAAGGTGGCGCCAGTTCCAAGCACAACAAAGGCAACACGATGCGTGCAATGCTGCAATGTGAGATTATTAAATATGTAGAATACATGATGTTGAATACACAGCCTTGCTGAGAGTTGCCAAGGTGCGCCTCACAAAATGTTGCAAAAAGGGAACCTTCGCCGTTAGACTTGGTGCAGTCATTTACGAGCGCTATGAAAGCATGAACTCTCAAAACCTACTGGCATACAAATGGTTAGGTTAGGACGGCCAGGATACAGTGATCCCTCACATAGACCACATATGGTCCTTAGTGTTGCCAACAGCGTATTGTAGGCGTTATATTTAACTTGGAATGCAGAACTTCGCAAGTTTTAGTATTTTGTGTATTTCCAGAGCCGCAATGCCTCCTAGGGTTGAGAAATGTGCAGAACGGAGGCAGTTAAGGCGTAGTCTGCTAGAAGCTGGACGTTGACAGAGAAGATATTCCATTGTGACAAAAGCATCGGCTCCGTTGCATGCTGTGCACGCCTGACTCAGCATCAGTGCTATTTTTAATGCATGAGATGGTGTGAGACAGTGCACTGTTATGTATGCCGACCGCCAGTCAGCAGTCTGCTCTAGGAAGTGTGTGTAGATAATTTATAGTTTTTACGTTGTACGACCGAAGCATGATTTTGGCGATCTTGCAGGAAGAAAGGGTCTTCCAATGGAAATCGCGAGAGTTTGAGGACGTTAGTTCAGCTGCAAGCTTAAAGCAGCCATAGGCAGGCCATAGAACTTTTGTGTGAATTCGATTCACACATACAGGCGAACCAATGTAGCAGAGATCACACTTCGCTCTCCGACAAAAGCTCTCTCGCAACGTTGCTTACCATTAGCCTAAAGATACATCAGTAGTTCGGGAGTCTAAAGGATTATTGTATCCCAAGCTCGGGACAAAAAACTGCAGCTCCCATCCTTGCCTCCGTCTGTGATCTTTCTGTAAATACATACGTACAACGTATGGTGATTGGTTCGCAGTCATTTCTTCCATCCGTCCTGTTCTATTATCATCCGTAGTTCTCTGTTGTGGTCGATTTGGAGATTAACGTAGTCTCAACTGCAGTTTGAGCCCCGTATGTTGCAGTGCCTAGAAGGTCGTTGCATAAATTGTCCTACTACTCTAAGCCTTGGCGCCATCTTTTCAGCTGCGCTTTTAGCCACAAGGTCCGTGGAGTACCCACAGGTTCAGTATTTTATCTAACACTGCTGAGGAGGTCGTGCGTAGCGCTCCTGTTGTACATAGACCATAGAGCCTCTGTATACCCTCTAGCTTCTTTGCATGCGTTTTTTTTATCAAGTGCCACCAGAATTCCGTAGACATTATTAGGCGCACAACAGACGTGAAAAGCCAGTGTGTTAGTTGAGTTGATAAACCCCAAGTTTTGCCAAGCGGCTTGTTGCAGCCATATATGTACATTAAGCCGTATCACGTTATATGGACAAAAAAAAAGTTTAGTGTGTGTCAGTTTTATTTGAACACTTATGTCGAAAAAATATTTTTGGTGTAAAAATTTTTTTTTTAGGCCCGCGTTAAAAACAGCTAAATCGCGTTTTTTGTAATAACTTCCTTATTTGATGTCGGATCTCTATGATCTTAATGTCGCAGAAAAGGTCTCGCTCAGCACTATATTTGGCCCATATAATGTTTCGACCTCAAAGGTTGTCCTGAGTTTTACCTTTAAAAATTTTGGAGTTACTATCCCTAGATTTTTTTATTTTTATCACTAATACAAAGCTCTCAAAAAACCATGAGGAATCCCCCAAAGAAATTCTAGCCTTTATTCACAAACAAAAAAGTTATAACGTTGTAAAATGAAACACTTGTTTTTTTTATAAAAAATTACCACAGAGAAACGGCGAAACACGTCAACTTAATTTTTGGCTCCAGATTACGATGACGTTTTTAGAAGTGCAGTGTATGCACTCCCATTTTCGAGATATTTAAGAAAACATTTTCAGTTTTCACATACAAAGCGATCCGATGTGGGGGCGTATGAGTAACTATTGTTGAGGTAATAAAAGTAAAGAAAAGGGGAAAAAACTATACGTACATATATGTATATAAAATGCATATGAGAAGGAAGAGAATTCCCTGCACATAAATTCCAATTTGTTTTAAACGTTCGAAACCTGCACTGAAAAAACAACTTACCCAGATTATGGAAAAATGGGAATGTTTCGGCGCTTAAGACACATTTTCATTGTTTTGATGTACAACTTTCTTTAAATCAAGGAATAAAAACAACGTTTTGAAAGAAAATTGTATTCAAAACAATGAAAATATGTCATTAGCGGCGAATCATTCTCATTTTTCCATAATCTGAGTAATTTTTTTTTGAGTGTGAGCAAAGTAATATAAGCGACGAAGAATTCACTTTCAGAGCTCTGAAACTGCTTTCATAAATATCTCTAAATTTGGAGGACATCGTCATTTTTGGTCTCGGTTATCATAGATAAGAAGATGTTTTGGGGATTAAAGTAAAGTGTGTTGTTTTCAATTGTAGGCTGAATAATTAACTGCATTTCTAGGGGCAGACGACGCATCCAGCGCAAGTATTGATAATACATTTAGACTTCCGTTGTCTCTTCTTAGGCGCGTATAATTTTACAACGAACTATAGCAGTTTTTCTAAATAACTTGGATGATTTTACGATACGCACGGATGCAGAAATCGTGAAGCCGTTGTAAGCCAGCGCGTTGTGCTTAGAGATCCCACTTGAATACTTACCAAATCTTCACTACAGCCATTATCATTCAATATAAATAACGTTGATCAGCACGAATAGTCCAATCATCAATAATTTTTGGCATATCATGTATCCAGTATTGGTAGCTGTTCCATCGCGGTACAAGATTCTCAAGTCAAGCGAGGACTTAGAATACTTTTTAATCAAAAACTCATACTATATGGCGTTACTGCCTCATATAAATAAGAACTTGGGATAATTTTTCAAAAAACAGGTTCTCTGATTTTAAAACGGTATAACTTTTTTGTTTGTGAGTAAAGGCTACAACTTTTTTAGCGGAGTCCTCATGGTTTTTTGAGAGCTTTGTATTAGTGATAAAAATAAAAAAATCTAGGGATAGTAACTCCAAAATTTTTAAAGGTAAAACTCAGAACAACCTTTGAGGTCGAAACTTTATTTGGGCCAAATATAGTGCTGAGCGAGACCTTTTCTGCGACATTAAGATCATAGAGATCGGACATCAAATAAGGAAGTTATTACAAAAAACGCGATTTAGCTGTTTTTAACGCGGGCCTAAAAAAAAAATTTTTACACCATAAATATTTTTTCGACGTAAGTGTTCAAATAAAACTGACACACGCAAACTTTATTTTCGTGATACGGCTTAATGTACATATGTAGTCCATTTGTGACTTTCTTGTCCCTTCCTCCACGTTAAGCCTCCACGTCAGCTTGCTGTCCAATATGACTCCCATTTATTTTGTGATTGGTTTTATGGTTAGCATTTGATTTCCCAGTTTAGGAGGAGTCCACTGCGGTACCTTATTTTTTTTCTTCTGTCATCTGTCGTCTTTGTACCGGACATTTAAATTCGTCGCGCTTTCCCAGTGTGATCGATTGATGAATGAGATCTCGAATATACAGTAAAGGATCTTACATGTAAGATTGTAATATTTCCTGCCTTTCCAGCAAAAGTTTCTCTCTTTTTTAATCTTACATACTTCGGTATTTCAAGCCTTATTGACCAAGACTACTTACTAGCGAAAAAAAAATTGTATACCTCTCTCAAGAAATACGGTGACCTAAAAAATCAAAGCGAGAACTAGAATTTTTTATTATCTTATATTGTTTTATTTTATTTTTTTACATTTTAAATTATTTTATTTTATTTTTCGTACAAGGCAATGGCAATCATGTAGATACATGTTTATGTGTGCCATAAATTAGAGCGCACTGAACGGCAGTCGCCACTTTAGCTGTTCTGCATGCTTAATGTTGATGGATTTTTAGTTAATTTATATGTTGCTATTATTTTTGTTGTTGCATATTTTTTTAGCTAAGTATTATTTCGCATTTTGTATTCTGTCTGCAAAGTTTTACGACACCAAGGAAATGACCTGATATGAGCTCATATAAAAAGCAAGGTTGCGTAGTAAATTTTTTTTGACTTCTTACAATTTTTTTTTGTTTTAACTT
The DNA here is from genome assembly GCA_960531455.1 of Urophora cardui. Classification (NCBI taxonomy): domain Eukaryota; kingdom Metazoa; phylum Arthropoda; class Insecta; order Diptera; family Tephritidae; genus Urophora; species Urophora cardui. Next base: position 110,784,617 of record OY482674.1, on the reverse strand, counting down.
TTTTTTTAATTCTGACAATTTATACTCTAGTTAGCACAAGAGCAGCCAAGCTGTTGATATGTTTTTTTTAATGGCGCATGCGTCTGCGTCTACATATGTTTTGCAGCTTTTTTTCTTGCGCCACTTGCAGCACATGCAATTAACCACAGCAACGCCCTAGACTTTGAAGCACTAAACACACTAACCATAAGAAATTACATACGAACATGTGCACATACATATGCACATATGTATGTCTTCACTTATGTATAGATATGTATGTTCACTTTTTATGTTTGTCTCTTTTATAGCAAGTAGGAGCTGGGTAAATTGCCACCAATAAGTTGTTGATATCAGCCATCGAGCCATCGGGCCATCGGAGCATCAACAGCATCACCAACGCCAATGAATCGCATTAGTGGTGGCGCTTTCTTGCTAACCACTTGGCGCTGCCCCATGCATGTTGAGTTTTGTTGGTTGCTTTATTGGTGGCTTGGTTGTTCTTGTGCGTGCAGATGCCGATACAGTATACAGGCATTGAAAAATAAACGAAATGATTTTCGGCTGATATGTGCAATCTTCGGCGTCTTTTTTCGTTCTCAGAGAGAATCAGCCGAAACCGGATTGTCTCTAAACCAAACTTGACAAGGGATGACGGAAGATCATTCCATAATACAATGCAATTAAGGGAAATTCTAAGATTTGTTGAGTCCACATGGGGAGGGGGGGTTCCGATCCACGTGGTACCACAATGGGATCTCCGGGGCTTCTTTACAGTGTACAACTCCTTCAGTATGAGCTTGCTGGTAGTGAGCGGTATACCTAAACCCTTCAACGACATTGAAAGTGAAGCGAATTTGCTCGCTCTAGCAAGTTTGTCCGCCATCTCGTTTCCATATATGTTACAGTATGCAGACACCCATACAAGCTAAATGGCAAACTGCTCAGCCATCTCATTTAGAGAACTGCGGTAAACCTTTCACTGTTCTGTATTCACATATGACAGTCCCAAGCGTTTTCAGTGCAGCCTGGCTATTTTAGAAGATGTGAATGACATTACGTTGGCTTTTTCTTGCATGCTGACTCCGCCCGGAAGACACTGTAGTGATCACGTATGGTAAAGGAGATTTTTAGCCCCCGTCTACTGAACTTTCAAGGACTCAACCGCCTTTTGTATCGCTGTTATCTTCGCCTGGAAGACACTGCAGCGATCGGGTAAGCGAAATGAGATTTTTAGCCCCCCCCCCCACATCGACTGAACAAATTCCTCCTCACACCCTAACATTAAGCTTAAATCAATCGGTGTAGAGGTGGATAACATTGTTCGGTGCCGGAGGACCCCTGGCCCAATAGTCGCTATCTGGAATCAATATTTCATAATTGTCTTTAAGAAAATTTTTCGGTAATTTTTGGAATGGCGCTGAGTATGGAGGTGTGACACTGGTCCATTACCTTCCGTTCGGGGAGCTCCAAATTCATCTCCCGCCAACTGTATTGCGTATATCAGCAATCTAAGTTTGTACACGCTACTACGAAATGAACGCCTTTAAACTTGGCAAAGCAAGCAACGAATAAAGTAAGCAATAAAGCCAAGTTAAAGGCCAGGGCAAAAGTAAAATGTGAAAAAAACTAAACAATATTATTTGAGAACAAAAAATTATAAGTGTTATGGCAAAAAAAGTGGCAAAGTCAGCTGCTTCGAGTGCTGATAGCAGGGCCGTGCGCACGGGGAGTTTTGGGGGTTAACCCCCCCCCCCCCCCATGACCAAATCTAAGTTGCAATGATTTTGCAAACATTTTCAAAATACAGTTTATAAATTTTGCATTGAATCTTGACTCATAATTTTTGACAAAATTAGTTACAATAATTTTACGGAAGAAGAAATTGGTGAAAGTTGCAAAAAATAAGATTGGCCAATACATAAGTTCGGCACTTTGAATTGCACTTGGAGCTTTCCGAAATTACAAAGTTGTGTAGCATATGTTCGTTTGGCATTTTTGAAAAAATTGTACTGATAACAAAAAATGTTCATTTTGTGAAAACAGTGAGCAGTTTCAATTAACAAGTACTGTAAATAGTACACGGAAAGAAATTTGTATACTTGAATCAAGAAAAATGCTTTCTTGAACTCAATTTAGAAAATTTTTAGGGAAATAAGAAAAATTTACTTAATTATTACTGGAAATAAGAAATTGAGTTTTCCAAAAATGAGACAATTATTTTCTTATTCAAGAACACTAACAAAATCTATAGAAAAAAAATGTTGAAAAAAAAATGTTTAAATAAATAAGAACATCTTTTCTTAAATTTACTTAAATGAAGAAAATCTTTTTGCTAATATCAAGAAGAATTTAAGAAAATTGTGTTTCGACGAATTGGAACAACAAAATACAGCGAAAAAAAATTGAAAATAAATAAGAAAACGTTTTCTTGACCGAAGTAAAATATTTCTTGCTCAATTTGAACACCAAAGTTCTTTGAGCATATCAGCAAACTACGGCAAAAAAAATGTAAAATAAATAAGAAAACGTTTTCTTGAGCGAAGTAAAATTTTTCTTGCTGAATTTGCATTTCCAAAGTTACATGTATTTTTTTCATTTGCCATCCGCTTTGCATATTTCTGAATATTTTTGCAATTCTCAGATTGTTAGTGAAGCATTTGGGATAAGGAGTTCACTATTTACATCTTCATTTATATTAAATAAAATGTCATTTCATTAAACAAGTCCTAGGAAAATACTAGTTGACTAATTATGGTTTTCTAATCCCTCATGATTAGTTTTCATTTTCCTTATTTTTTACGTTTTTAATATTTTTAGAAAATATTTACTTAATTTAATATTTAATATTTTCTTACTTATTTAAGCTCGTATAAGAAAAGTTTTACTTGCAACAAAAAATAATTTCTTAATTATTTATTTCAAAAAAACAAGAAAAAAAAACACTTACCCTAAGTAAATTATTTCTTATTTATTTAAAATCCAATTTTACTTGAAGCAAGAAAATGTTTTCTTATTTATTTAAAATCCAATTTCACTTGAAGCAAGAAAATTTTTACTTATTTATTTAAAATCCAATTTTCTTGGATTTTCTTGATATTAAGAAATTATTTTCTAAGTTCAAAATCAAGTCTAATTTTTCTTGTCTCGGCATTGATTCTAGTAAAAAATTCTTTCCGTGTACTATTCAGGACCTGGTTAACTAGGTTTTGATGAATCATAATGAGTTTCAGAAAAGTTAGGGAACATTTAAATTTATGGTGTATGGGTCTGGATATCTGTTTCAGCAAATATGTTTATCTTAGCGAAAAATGTATGCGAATGCAAACCAAAATTAAAACCCCCCCCAAGGCTAATTCCTGCGCACGGCCCTGGCTGATAGTGTTAGTTTTTCTCACCACGCAAAACTGCGGCAACTCAAGCGACTAAGGCTTAGCTATTCACACAAAGAGGTACATATGTACAATGTAGGTATCTTGTAGTTAGTTGGTTAGAATTAGATTCTAGATAACTCATGTTCATATGTAAGCTCGCGCTGATGATCTATTATGTGTTGAGATTAATTTATTTTTTTGATTTTTTGCTGTTTTTTTGCTCTTTCTCATGCTTTAATAGGCCTTTTGATAAATCTACCATAATCAGGCGTGAAAATCAAACGCACGCGCAAACTAACAATGTTGCTTTGTTGGGGGAGTGATGGAAGAGGTTTAGCTCTGGGCATGCGGACAGCTCATTTGTGATGATATAAAATACGAGACGACTAGCAGGCACTTCCTGAATTTTTAGCATTTCAGCATTTTTAATAGGCATTAAGTGGCGTTATAAATGAGCATACATGTTAATGTATTCGAAAAAAATCTAAAAAAAACAAGTAAGGAAGCCTAAGTTCGAGTGGAATCGAACATTAGATACTCAGCTGTATGCTTATTGTTTGTTTGCCTTTGATGGAAACACGGTGTACTTTATATAAAGCGAGTGCTGCATGAAGTGGGCGTATCCACGCCCATTTTCCAAAATTTTTCTATTTTTTGTTTCCAGTCTATTGTAGAACTCATGCCACAAAATTTCAATGAATTATCTTTATATTTGACAAAGATATCGCTTAAAATGTTTTTATTAGGCCACTTTATAATACCCATATATAAAAGTGGGCGTGGTCGTCAACCGATTTCGCTAAAATTTTCAACATGTATTGCTACAAGTAATAAAAGTGTATACACCAAGTTTCGTCATAATATATCAATTATTTGTCGAGATATGGGCTCCAAAATCTCGTATATTCCTGCTCCTAAAAGGAGGCGGTGCCACGCCCATTTTCCAAAATTTTTGTGTTTTTTGTTTTATGTCCTTAGTTGGAATCTTGCCATAAAATTTCATTGATATATCTTTATATTTGACAGAGATATCGCTTCAAATGTTTTTATTAGGTCACTTTATAATACCCATATATAAAAGTGGGCGTGGTCGTTAACCGATTTTGGCAATTTTTCGTCAAAACATTTGCGTAAGCAAATATATCACGCGTACCAAATTTCATCTATATATCTTCAATAGTTTCTGAGTTATGACTCATAAAACTTTCAATGTTTGCCCCTTAATAAGTGGGCGTGGCACCGCCCATTTTCCAAAATTTCATCAAATTTCTTCATAGGGGCCTGAGCTCAACACGTGGGTAAAATTTCATCGCTCCAGCTATATTAGTGACTGAGATACCAAATTTCCGATTTTTACTATATAGGGGAGGTGGGCGTGGTCATGGTCCGATTTCGCCCATTTTCAATACCATCCGTTCTCGTCTTGATACCAACTTGCATTCCAAATTTCATCAAAATATTTCGATTTTTGCGCGAGTTATCGTGCGTACAGACGGACAGACGGACAGACGGACAGACGGACGGACGGACGGACATGGCTCAATCGATTTCTCTTTTCACGCTGATCATTTTGATATATATAAGTCTATATCTATCTCGATTATTTCGTTCTGTTACAATCCACCGTTAGGAAATCAAAATTATAATACTCTGTGTACTAGTACAGCTGAGTATAAAAAGGAAATTATCTTGTCATAAGTAATTTTCATACATAACTGGAATTATGAGTGTTTTAGTAGCTTTAATTAAAGTTTGAAGTTCAACTGTTTTTAAGCAGAAAACGTATTTTAATTGGAAAAAGAAATAAGAATAATTATAATTAGTGAGCGCAAATAGAATTCTAACAAGTTTTTGTTGGTCAAGTTTAGTCCACAAATCTGGCTGTGGAGATTTTTTTATTTATTTATTTATTTTGAAGTATGCGAATTATTATAGGTACAGTTGATAACTCATCATTTTTATATGGCTGAATAGCTGTATTCGATCGTATATCACTTTCGTTAGATTTAACAGCACCAGCGAAGACTATTTTCATGCAGATTTAATATGCACTTTATTGTTTATTGCGCTTTTTTTGAGTACCTGTGATAGGCATGTTGGCAAGAAGTTTCTCATACATTGTAAGGCAGAGATGGGCGTTTTTGAATGAACTCTTATTGAAATAAAAAATAAATTTTTATTCTTCATTTAGAATTTTTTTAATAAAGAATATGTACATTTTTATTCACGTTATTCAATTATTCTTGCTAGTCACACAAGTAAATGGAACCGAATACTTTCCCGAATACGATAGAGAATCCGAATACTTAACCGAATATTTTTCCTAATACATTCCTGAATTCGAACCGAATATTTTTCCAAATACTTTCCCAAATCCCAACCGAATATTTTTCCGAATACTTTCCCGAATTCGACACTGAACTCGAATATTTAGCCCAATGTTTTTCCTAATACATTCCTAATTCCGAACCGAATATTTTGCCTAATATATTCTCGAATCCGAACCGAACATCTTTCCGAATGTGAACCTAATATTTTCCAGGATCCGAGCCGAATATTTTCCCAAATGTGAACCGAATATTTTCCCAAATACTTTCCGAATCCAAGCCGAATATCTTTCCGAATGTGAACTGAATATTTACACGAATACTTTCCCGAATTCAATATCGAATCCGAATACATAACCGAATATTTTCCTAATACATTCCTGAATGCGAACCGAATAATTTTCCAGAATGTTGACCGAATATTTTCCAGAATATTGACCGAATATTTTCCCGATTGTGAGCCGAATATTTTCCCAAATGTGAACCGAATATTTTCCCCAATACTTTCCCGAATCCGAACCGAATATTTTTCAGAATACTTTCCCAAATACTTTCCCGAATCTGAACCGAATATTTTCCCGAACACTTTTCCGAAATCGAAACGGAACCCGAATACTTAACCGAATATTTTTCCGAATTCGAAACCGAACCACTTAACAGAATATTTTTTCTAATACATTTCCGAATCCGAACCGAATATTTTTCCCAATAGTATTCAGAAAAATTTTCGTTTAAGTATTTATTCATGAATGAAGAATAAAAATTTATATTTTTTTTCGTTATTGAATTATTTAATTTTTGAATAATGCCCATCCCTGTTGCAAAGCAATAAATAGAATCTCAATTCTCATTCGTGTTCTCTGTCTCCCGAGCGGTGAATGCAAAGGCGAATTAATTTACGCGTTGGAATCATAGAATCAGCTGATTGCTTGTTCTTATTTTTTTTCTTTATACTTCAAGGCAGAGTTAACGAAATTTGATTAAAACGCAGCAAAAGCCATCCACTTGATTGCATAGCCTCAAATCTAGAAAATACAGAGCATTTTCCACGTGAGAACGTTAAAAACGATGTATTGTGTATCGATTTTCCGTCATCCCTTGTCAAGTTAACGTCAAAAACATATGGCCTACCGCCAACTGCAAGAAAAGCAACATAATCGATCCAGTGGACTTTGAGCAAAATGTTAGCTTACATGCAGAGGAGCAGATAGATCATCGAGCAATTACCATTTTTTTAATTAAACCATGAACGGCAGAGACTTAGAGATTTTTAAAATTATTCATATATTCCTCTGTAATTACGCGCATTTATTATGCTTAACCTTGACATCAAACATCATCTAATCTTCTTCTTCAGTCTCAAAAAAGCTACTAAACGGAAGTTAAAGCATTGTTTGCTGAAGCAACTGGCGCCAAAGTAATTCCTACATATATATCACCTACCTTCAACCAAAATTACACAGTCTAACACTAAGCACATTTTTTTTTTTGAATAATTTAACATAAATCATTAAACGCACGTGCGCATGCGCAGAAGCAGTTTTGAGTGCGTGCTTGGCACTTGCTTTAAAAAAATGAAAAAAAAAAAAATGTGTTACATGCGTGTGAAGAATGTGCGCATATGTACTGATTAATATTTGGTACAGATATACGTTTATGGTGGGTATGGTAATCAAAAAGTGTTACGAATAAAAAAAGCGTTTATTATTTAAAAATATTTAATTATGATGAGCTGGCTCAAATCCTTTTTTGGCTTATCTATGTTTAGAGTTTTTTTTTTTGTTTTTTTTTTTTTGTTTTAAATGCACTGTGAAAAAGTCTGTTCTTTTGTAGAACCTGCGATTTTAAATCTTTTGAGCTTAACTTTTTATATTATAACGCAACAAATTTATTGTAAAAGTAATATTAAAAAAAAAATACAAATAAAAATAAAAATAAAAACTAAAAACAATGAAAAACAATGAAAAAGCATAAAATCATTGATGACATTGCAAAGTAAATATATTAACCAAAATAAACATGTTTATACATACATATTAAGTAACTACATAAAACGTATAAAAGTCAAAAAATAAATAAATCGACTGTTGCAAATCAAAGGCTATGCCTTGGCATATGCGGTGAGGAAAAAATTTGTAATGCCATTTACAGCTCGTATGAGCGATGAATGATGATAAAGAAGTGAAGAACTCTGACATATGTACAAAATAATTTTCTGTTGTTGCTTTGACGCAATTAAGGTTAAGTTGAAAAAATTTGAAATTGATGACTTTCCGACATAACCCACTGACATTATTTTACAAACACATGAAATATAAAAAATATGATAAACATTTCCTGGAACTGAGTTCCGTGAAGCAATCACTAAACAATATATTCGCTATACTACTGAAGACTACAAATACTACTTAGTAGGTAGTAATAAAAGCTGCAAATTGTAGAACTTCTATCTGAATATCAAAAGGTTGCCCAACTTCAATATGCCGAGCTAATATGCCGATAAAAGGGTTTAGTGCGTGGAAGTTATTGAAAACGCCTCTAAAATCATCCCACCATTGAAGTAGACCTTCCTGTTCCGCACATAGAACTATCCTTAACAAACTTTCAAAGCTTCTTTGTTCAAATTACTCGCAAAGATATCGATAGGAAAATACTTTCATTCACTCAGATTTACTGCAACCAAATAAGCGATATTGACGTAAACAACAATTACATACGAAAGTGTGATTTCTTGAAACTTAAATTCAACGCACGTAAAGCGGGTTATTTTTATTTTCTGAGAATGATGACGAATGGAAAATGCCAAAAAAAAACCCAGTAGGAAAGTATATCAAAGCTGCAGCTAATATGTATAAGTAACAGTTCGGAAAAACGACAGTCTAGAACTAGAGAGTTCACAACTAGCTCAGAACTAGTACTAAAGGAATGCAGAGCGGTACAGTTTATTATAGTGACTTTATGAAAAATTTATGTTTACATATGTAAATATATGTATATGTTCAATAACTTTACAATAATACGCGTTTTAGCTGACTATAATTCCACCTTTTGTATGGTTAAAAACTAACTATCTATGGTTAAGTTTCAAAAACTTGGTATTTTATAATAAAATGCCGTATTTATTTTTAGTATATTAAGAGTTCTGCCGGCTGAGAATTATTTTTCTAAAGCGCGACCGTTTTTTTTTAACTAGTCCTGAAGTGCTCCTTTTTGACCTATCTCCGAGCTATTGATTTTTGAACTATTCCAAGACTGTTTATATAGAAAGTAGTTTAGAACGCAATCCAAAGTTCTACAGCGGGAGATAACTGCCACTTTTTAGGACATCGCCGTGTTAAAAAGAAGGCAGTTGAAAGCATTGCGTTGGGACAGAACCAGAACAAACCCCGTCACTTTTTGAACACGTTCTGCATTAGCCTGGAACAAGCGCGATTTGCTGCAAGAGTACTATGAGAGACATGAATCGCTTAGCAAGCGTGGGAGTACATACTACCAGACTGTACAAAAAATCAAACATGTTTTGAAAAAAACATAGACATGTTTGAAAGTCAAAAATATCCAATTTCACTTCAAAAGTAACAATTGCAGTTCACAAATGCGGAAAGCATATACCTTCATGTTCATCAAGAGAGCGCTCTAGATATTTTCTACTGGGATTATTGGGAACCAAATTTGTTTGCCATAATGTTGGTATTATATCTATATAATACCTTTAAACGAGTAATTCTTGTATATATGTACATATTTATATAATCAGGATCTCGAAAACGGCTCCAACGATTTTCATGAAATTTTATATGCAGAGAGCTTCGTGGGTGAATTCTGAAGAAATTTAATTTCTTAATGTGGACCCGGATGACCGTCGAATGTCAGTGAGCGATATTGATATCAAATTAGAGGTCTTGATGGGGACTTCAAAACAGATGAAGGAAAAGGAAAATGAAAAAGGAAAAGGAAAAGAAAAAGAAAAAGGAAAAGGAAAAGAAAACGGAGATGAAAGAGAAAGGAAAAAGAAAAGTAGAGGTGAAGGACATGAAGAGGTAGAGGTGGAGGCGTATTTACTTTAGTTCTGGATCTCACAAACGACTTCAAACGATTTTCATGAAATTAAGTATACAAGGGCAGGGCCGTAGCCAGGAATTTTTTTCGTGGGGGGTTTTCATCGTAGATTTTTTTTTTTTTTTTTTTTTTTTTGAGAAAAATATATAACCTATTTCGTGCACTAAATAAAAATAATAAAAAAAATCTGGTTTCTAAAGTGCTATTTAGAAGAAAATTTTTTTTACAAAACTTAATTTTCAAATTAGGGTTTTTATAAGAAGTTTTAAAAATCAGAAAACTTTTATTCATTTAAAAATTAGATTGTTCTATTGCAAACACGATGAATACTTTATTTTTGGTGATTTTAACCAAGTAAAAAAAAAAATATTTTATGGACGAAAAACTCGGTTAGATTACCCAACCATGTGGAAACGAAAACAGCTGTAAAAGTCCGCCCCAAGATTTTTAGCTTATGTTAAGACTCTAACTTGATTTTTTTGCAACTTTGTTATTTGACATCCGATTTTTATAATTGATAGATATGTCATTATTTTAGTCTTTTGAGCAGGGTTTGAAATTATTTTCAACTTTTTTTTTCATTTCCATTGAATTTCATTTTCATTTGAAAATTAAAAAATAAACAGCACAGCAGAAGTATAAAAAATAAAAATTTCTACTGTACTGCAACTACGCAGCATTAAGTTTCAAAAAATTATAGTCGACTGTTGCTGTATTGTGGAAATTTTTACAGCACAGCAAAGGGCAAACATAATTTCGAGTTTTTAGAGCACTGTTGTTTTTTTTTTTTTTTTAATTTATGGGAACACAATCGAAATTGTAATGTACAAAAAAAACCAATTTTAAAAAGCCGCACTTAAAACTAAAATTCTGTTTATCTGTGCTTTGCTGTCGACTGATCTGTTTGAAATTACACAGTAAAGCAACAGCACAAATAAACAAACAAATATGTTCTGTGCTTCGACTTCAGATATTTTCAACGGAAATCGAAATTCAAAAGTTCTCAAAATATTATGATAACAGCAACAGCTTATTTTTTTAGACTGTTGGTGTTATGCTGGCAAACAGTGCTTGGGAAGCTTTATATGTGCCTCTAATATCCTTTGATCTGTGAAGTCGTATTCAACTTCTTATAAAAACTCCAATAAAAACCATTTTTTTTTTCAATAATCGCAAAAAATCAATAAAATTTTGACTTTGAAAAGTTAGTATTGAAAATAGGTGAAATCGGACTATAACAACGCACACATCCCATATAGGGGATATTTAGAAAAACGCACAAAATGTTATAATTCAGACACCAATATAACCCGAGTAATGAATTTTCAGCTATGAAATGACTTTATGCAGTTATAAGGAAATATGCTAAAATTTTAGAAAATGTATGTAACATAATTTAATTTATAAGTGGTATGTCGTTGGAAGCGTACTTTAATTATCTTTTATTGAAGTTGTAATCAAAAAAACCCAAAATTACGCTATCTCAAAACCCTAACCATAAAAAAATGGTTTTGGCCTCAGCAGGTTCATGCCAGCTCTCCCCTATACCTGAAATTCTTGATATTTTCTCAAATTAATTATTTGTAAACTAGTGTTTTCAACATATAGCTTTGAATATGGTAGAAGTAAAATGTATCTACCAGAATTTCGTGGGGGTTCAAACACCCAAACCCCTCCCTCTCCTCTAAATACGGCCTTGTACAAGGGGTATCAGGTGCAAACTTCTGAAAAGTTTCATTTTTCCACTAATTTTTCTATATTAACTTTTTATTTAGCTTGTGACGACCTGCGGAAAAAATGGCAGCCCAAGATAGGCTCGCTCATCATATTATTATTTTGGCATATGAGAAAACCAGTTAAGTTTAGTTTACGAGTAATGGGCCCGTCAGAATGAATACTTTTCCGGCAATCCAGCAGCGTTTAACTGACACATACTTCAATTTCATATATTTGTTACGGCAAAGTTGAAGTACTGATTGTGTCGATCTTCATTCAAATACATGTAATTCCACTCTGCTGTCAGTTAAACGGATTGCTGGATTGACGGAAAAGTATTCATTCTGACGCCCCTATAAATTAGCCAGTTTAACCAAGTCAGTAGCGAAGGCATATTTATGTTTTCGTCCTTGCTTACTGTGTCAAACTTCAAAAAGGGAAAGTACGTTTTAATGGATTACTAACTGCACTTAAACATGTTAAACATGTCATTTGCAAATTTAATATATTGACATTTACAAGCATATTTAATTCATTAAATTAATCGAAAACAGTAACGTCATAATTCACAAAAATCATGAGCTTCCTTAGTAAAAGGTTATAAACCATAAACAACTTCTGAAGTCAGTAATAAATTTAATATTTTTTTTACTTCTTTTAGCTAAATATTTTATTTTATTTACTTCTTCTACTTATTCTTCTATTTTGCTTTACAAAACATTTAAGTACAATCTAATGACATTCGTGAAAAATCATAAAAATTGCATTAAGCTTATCGTCGTTTAAATTGCAAAACCGCGTATAGACCAAGTGCAAACCGCGTATGTGACATTTTTGGCAAATATGATATTTCCCCCAAAACACATTCCTGGGATCCGTTCATACAAGGATTTTTAGAGTCGGACCCTAGGAATGTGTTTTGGGGGAAATCTCATTTTTTGGTAAAAATGTCACTTACGCGTTTTGTACTTGGTCGATACGCGGTTTTGTACTTTAAACGACGTTATGCACTTGTACTTGCGCTTTCAATATATATCATTCATTTGTTTTTGTTTCGCTGCTACTGTGTGCATTACGAAAAGAAAAAAAGAAGCAACATAAATTTTAAATGGCTATTAAAATTAAAATAAATGTCTACTATGAGTTATAAAACATTCATAAAATTTAGATAATAACTATTTAAATAATAAAATAAAATGGGACCTGTTGAGATGTACAACCTTGCTTACACTACATACATATATACACTCATACATATGTATGTACATACATCAAAGAGGTGGTGTATGAAAAAAAGAATTAAGTATGTTTGGTTAGTTGGAATCAGGGTTGGGCAAGCTGCATTCAATTTTGATTGCATTCAGCCTTGCAGCCACCAATCAATGATGAGTGGTAGTGCAAAATTGATTTGCATTACCATTCAGTAGCGAATGGGAATGCAAATTTGGTTTGCATTACCATTCAGTAGTGAATGGGAATGAAAATGTGGTTTGCATTACCATTCAGTAGTGAATGGGAATGCAAATGTGGTTCGCATTACCATTCAGTAGTGAATGGGAATGCAAATGTGGCTTACACTACCATTCAGTAGTGAATGGGAATGCAAATGTGGCTTGCACTACCATTCAATAGTGAATGCGAATGCAAAGGTGAATGCATTCCCATTCATTGCATTCCCACTGCAAATGTGATTTGGACTATTAATTAAAAATGAGTGCGAGTGATTTGGACAACCATTCATCATTTAATAGCAGTTAAAACCTGTGACCATAGTTAAGGTATTAAGTGGCTAATCTATTTATTAACGGAAAGGAAGTTTATGGGATATTATAAATATGGAATTAGGCTTAGCAAAGTAAAGGGAAACCAACACGGCATGGTAATATGTACATATGTTCTATGTTATACCTGTAAGTAAAAGTATTTCTTTCAACTTCTGAGGTTATAATTACACAGTTCAACAAATTTACAAAAATTTTACTCAACACGAACAAACGCTAGTTATTATGAAAGAGGATGCCTCTCAGACCAACTTTTCCGAATAGAGTACTAGTCCAGTGCAAATCACATTTGCAGTGGGAATGCAATGAATGGGAATGCATTCACCTTTGCATTCGCATTCACTATTGAATGGTAGTGCAAATCACATTTTCATTCCCATTCACTACTGAATGGTAATGCAAACCAAATTTGCATTCCCATTCCCTACTGAATGGTAATGCAAACCAATTTTGCACTACCATTCACTATTGAATGGTAATGCACTTTGAATGGTAATGCAAAAATGCCCATCCTTGGTTGGAATGATGATTTTGTTTCTTAATTCATTCGAGAAGTTGTCATCTGAAGCATATTTAATTGATTTTTTTTTGGGAATCTTTGCATTATAATCAATATTTTTAGCGTCAGACTAGACCAGTTTTTCACTGAAATAAATTTTGGTATAAATTTTAAACTTTTTTGGTCGATATATGTATAGGACACGACCGAAAAATTATTAAAATTTGAACTTTGAAAAGTTTAAAAGATTTAAAATTTAAATCTTTTTTTGGTTTAAATTTAAAAAAAAAATGTCTGCTCCTAAATCCTCTTCATGCTTTTTCCTATTGTATCTTCTTTCCTATCTCATTTTTCTCCTTTTCTTCCTTATTCTTCTTCCCCCAACATCCCCTTTATCCTTTTATATTGTTCATTTTTCGAAAAAGCAAGTTGGAATTTCAAATCAAAAATTAAAATTTTACGACCAATGAAAGTTTGAAATTTAAACCTTAACCCCCTTATTCATAAAAAATAAAATAGATTTATAAAGCTGTTAAAATTGAAAATTTGTATGAAAATGTCACTTTATATAATTATTAAAATCTATTTTATTTTTTATGAATACCGGTGTAAAAGTTTAAATAAGAAAAAGTGTAAGATTTAAACCAAAAAAGTATGAAATTTATTCCAAAAAATACTTAAAAATATTTAAACTTTTGATAGTTTGAATTATAAACCAAAAGAGAATAAGAAACTTTTAAACTTTTGAAAGTTCAAAATTTAACCCAAAAAAAGGTTTTAAATTCCTTTCACACCAAATCAAAGTTTAAAAAATATTCCAATATTTATAACAGTGTTGTTGCGAAATTAGGTTCCAAACATTTTTAAGCTAATTGAAAATCATGTTCACTCTAATTTACAAGCTTCATTTGAGTCATTATGGCTCACTTTTGCTCACGTAACTCTGCCAACAAGCTTCAAAATATGATTCAAAACCTGAAATAAAATGATGCGAATGAGTGCAACAATCGGCGAGTCAAAAGTGCATGGTAATGTGAGCTGACTATTTAAATTAATTTAGGCTCAATCAAAGAACTCATAAAATTTGCTAAGTTAACCACCTCTAGTACTTAATTTGTATTTCGCATGCACACGCAAGACGGCAAAATGCCTTAGGCAACGTAAGACAGACAATAAACTAGCTTACAATCATTCAATCGTTTTTGTCTGTCATGTGTCATTGTCATATGACGACAGCCGACTTGCTTCAGACACTTGAGCGGTTTGATGAAATTTGTTATTTGTCTGATGAGGCTTAATGACGCAACAAGGAATGAGTCAGTGCTGATTTTGAATAAAGATTTTCGATAATTTCACTAGCGATTTGTCTTTATTACTGCTTATTCTTCTTTATTGAAATATTTTATATATGTATTGTGCCAAATTTTTTTCATGACATGTGATTCTTAAGTATGTGTAATACATATACAATACTAGAGGTTACCCGCGGGTTTCACACCACGTGCTTTTAAAAATATTAGCATATTGAGTTAGTCCAAAAAAGTTACATAGAAAGATATCATTCTTGACGTCAAAGATAGTTTTCTAATTTTTTTTGTCCGTTGAGTACGTAATTATCTCATATGCCCAACACCAATTTTCAGTACCCTACTATAAATATTTCAAGAGATTTTCGCTGTAAAAATTTCAGTCTGTATGGGAGGTGCCCATCCCTGCTTTACCAAGACCTAGCGTTTTTACCCGTTTAATACATAGTTATCTCACATGCCCTCACACCAGTTTTCAGTACCCTACCACAAATAATTCCAGAGATATTCGCTGTGAAAGTTTCAGTTTGTATGGGAGGGGCCCATCCCTGCTTTACCAAGATCTAGCGTTTTTACCCGTTTAATACATAGTTATCTCACATGCCCTCACACCAATTTTCAGTACCCTACTACAAATATTTCCAGAGATATTCGCTGTGAAAGTTTCAGTTTGTATGGGAGGTGCCCATCCCTGCTTTACGAAGACCTAGCGTTTTTACTCGTTTAATACATAGTTATCTCACATGCCCTCACACCAGTTTTCAGTACCCTACTACAAATATTTCCAGAGATATTCGCTGTGAAAGTTTCAGTCTGTATGGCAGGTGCCCATCCCTGCTTTACCAAGACCTAGCGTTTTTACCCGTTTAATACATAGTTATCTCACATGCCCTCACACCAGTTTTCAGTACCCTACTACAAATATTTCCAGAGATATTCGCTGTGAAAGTTTCAGTTTGTATGGGAGGTGCCCATCCCTGCTTTACCAAGACCTAGCGTTTTTACCCGTTTAATACATAGTTATCTCACATGCCCTCACACCAATTTTCAGTACCCTACTACAAATATTTCCAGAGATATTCGATGTGAAAATTTCAGTTTGTATGGGAGGTGCCCATCCCTGCTTTACCAAGACCTAGCGTTTTTATCCGTTTAATACATAGTTATCTCTCATGCCCTCACACCAGTTTTCAGTACCCTACTACAAATATTTCCAGAGATATTCGATGTGAAAATTTCAGTTTATATGGGAGGAGAGTGCCCATCCCTGCTTTACCAAGACCTAAATTGTTTATCCGTTGAGTATATATTTTTGTATTATTCCTTCACAAAAATTTTCATTATTCTAGTACAAATATTTCAAGAGATATTACGAAAAAAAGGAAAATTTTGTATGGGAGGTGCCCATCCCTGACTTTTAGTCAGATTAAAAATATGCCTATAGCAATTACCGGGTGAAAATACCTAGGTGTGCAAAGTTTCGTGAGGATCCGTTCAGCGGTTTTCTCGCCAATTGAGTTTAAACAGAATTTCCATTTCACATTTATAATATAAGATACCGGCGCCAATATGACTGCAGTGAGCTTAATGCTGAGCTTTACCCCAAAGCTCTCCCTAATTTTGTTTTTTTTTTTTTCAAACAAATTACGTGCATCTAAATTTTTTTTACCTGCTCTGAACGGCAGGTGCATTTTTTGGTGAAAATCTTTTTCATAGCGGAAATACACTCGAGGGTATGTTGACCACTGCCGAGGGTGACCGCTATATTTTAAAAACCGAATAACTGGAAATTAACTAACTTTAAATTTAGTGTTTGATATTTGTGGGAGCCAGAATTTCAAACGCGAGACCTCAAGCATACTAGACGAGCCAAAAAAAATAAAAATAATGAACCGACGAGATTAACTGAGTACAAAAAAGATACTGAAGATGGCACAACGCCGCAACCGCTTTATAAGCAAATACAACTTGACAAGGCATGATGGAAATTCGTTCCAAAATGTACTGTAAATAATGCTTTTTATTTTATTTACAGTTTTAAATTAATTCAATTATTTTGCTCTCCACTGTGCATGCTTTTGAAGGGAACAAACAAATTATAAATGAAAATATTTTACAGCAAATCTTAAATCATTGCAGCAATTAAAATAAAATTGATTTATTTTATTTTTTCTTGCTTCGCTTTTCATGTTCACTCATGTTTTATGATATCTACACATGATGAGTACGTTTTTTTTCTTTTTATGCTAAAGCTTTGCACGCAAATTTGTTGAGTGATCAAAGCGTTTTATGAATTATTTTTTATATGAGCGCTGCATGTGTGTACACAAGGCAAGAATTAACATAATGTTTATGTATATATGGTAAAAAAAAAACAAGCATAATAAAAACAAGCAAACAAAAAATATATTGAATTTAAAAAGCAGAAAAAAAGAAAACTTAAATAAACATAAATGTAAACAAAACTGCTATTATGCGCACCTGTATTGTAAATAAAGCTATTTTTGCTTGGCATCAACCTACAGAAAGTTAAAAGTGAAGAAAAAAATATAAAATAAACAAATCAATAAAAAAATTTGTGTAGCGCACAAAATTAAGATAAATGCTATTGCTTCATTATTTCGAGACGCTTCTCTTTAAGTTAAATATTTCATTTTCAAGTTTTCATATCTCAATATTTTCACTTTTTTCAAATAAATAAAATTGCACTCACACCTAAAATTCTGTATTTGTTTATAAGCAAAATGTGTATTATAAAAGTTCACACTTTAAGCAAAATTTATTTTCAATATTTATTGAATTAAGTAAATGATTGACAATTAACATACATATGTATGTTCCGACCATACCCAGTAGTGCTGGAAAAACATCGATGTTTACGAGTATCGATATTTTCGATATTTTTGAGAAAAAACATCGATATTATAGATATATCGACCTTTATATTAGAGCTCTAGATACCCGGGTATCGAACAATTGGAAAAGATCGAATTTGTCTGAGGCTCGTTTGTTGTTCAAATGCCCGTACAAACATTCGAGCATTCGAGCTTACAGACAAACAAATTTGTATCAGGAAAACAAAAATAAAAAAAATACATATGAATACAACAAAAAAAATAAACAAACGAAAAATACAAACTTCAAATGCCCGTGCAAACATACGGGTAATAAACAAACAAACAAGTGTTCGAGAATTTGAACAGCATTTGTTCGGGCTACTCGAAAATGTTCAAAAAAAAAAATCGAGAGCTCTACTTTATATATGTAAACCTTAATTTAACATATCTATATATAACAGCTTTATTTTTCGAAATGTCTGCATTCATTATTGTGCCCTGAATTGAACGAGAGTGACAGTCATTTATATTACTCTAAAAATTAACTAAATAAACATTTAAACTAAATATTTCAATTTATTATCAACAGAAATCTTTTTTGAAAAGGGAATTCAATAATCAAAAAAAAAAACAAAAAAGGTAAATTCTGTTCCAGCCAGAAAGAGTAGGTATCAATTACAGTGGTTCACTGAAATATTTCGCATTTAAGTTATTTAAAAAACCATGTTAAATACTAAAAGGTTTGAAATAGACAAATTAATAATGCATTCTAAATACCTTTTACACTCAGAAAATAAATCAAAAATAAAATTTTTATTTTTATAACGCACGTTTTCAACCAAGTCATTTTATTTTAAAAACTAAATTTTTTAAATTAAAAATGAAATTTTTGGAATTAAAATGTATTTGGGATTTAAAAAGAAAATGTTTAAATTAAAAATAAAAATGAATGAAAAAAACATAAGTTTTTGGTTCAAAATCGCGTAGTGCTTAAAATAAAAATAAAAATTTTTAAATTTAAAATGTTTTTTCCTGATTTTGCAATTCTACAATGAACATTTAAAAAAAAATGTTCATATTTACATTACTTTTAAACACAGGAATTTCTACACAGGAATCAAATTTAAAAAAAATCTCCAAATTTGGGGAATTACCCACAAAACGGCAATGCTGCCTTTTACCAGCTTCTTTCCGCGTTTATCAGTGATGGATCCATGACCGTCGATATATCGAATATCGGAAAAAAAATATCGATATATCGAAAAAGTTCAAAAACATCGATGAATCGATATTATATCGATATCGCTTCCAGCACTAATACCCAGTAGCACTTTTCGCGAAATCTCTGCAAGGGAAGAGTAGAAGACTAGTCACTTTACATGCTTTCCTATCAATATCGAATTTTGCTTTTATTTTGCTTTATCTAATGCTACCCTTACTAGGATATACAAAAGGGATGCAGGTTCAACACTCTTTTGACTCCAAACAGCATCACTGTGGCTCCATGTGACTCCCAACCACAAACGAATTGAGCGGGGTATTTAATTTCACAGAACATTGGCTTACAAGGTACGATATATGTACATTAGATGAGTTTTTTTTGTATGGGATTCTTTAAACCCTCTCAGATCCTCCCTCCGCCACTGGAATATGAAAATAGGATTTTTTAGAGTAAGTAAACTGAAAAAAAATTTCACTTTTCCAAAAACTGGATGGAGCTACACCGTAAACCGCGCAAATTCCCAGAATTTCAAGGTATGTTTAGATTTATGTCTGAAAAAAGTTAGGATTTTGCACCAGAAAAAAAAATTATATCCATCCATACGTAGAATTAACCGCTAAATCGAATGGCGTATCACGTTTTTTGGTACACTACCCAGGGAAGGTAATAACGCGGCCTAAAGTTACCATTTTCTTTTTTTTTTCATGAATCTTCAACTTCTTGCCCTATACTCTTCCCGAAAACGGAAATTATTTTTCAACTAAATCACACCATCCGGCTCACTTTGTCCGTTATCCACGGTCTCGATCTTCCGAATTTTTTTTTACATTTGTGGAGTTATCCAACCAAATAAAACAATCCCTAATAACCCAAAAAACCGTCTTCAAGAGCAAAATTTTAAAAAAAAAATTTAGAAATTTTAAGGTATGTTACCCTTTTATACCCGACTTTACTTCACTTAAACTTGATGAACTCATCCAAATATTATTCGATTTTTAATAGCTATACATTTCTGGAAAGCGCACTAAATAGCGCAGCCTACCGTGTGATTTAGTTGAAAAATAATTACCGTTTTCGGGAAGAGTATAAAGCAAGAAGTTGAAGATTCATGAAAAAAAAAAAAAGAAAATGGTAACTTTAGGCCGCGTTATTACCTTTCCTGGGTAGTGTATCAAAAAACGTAATACGCCATTCGATTTAGCGGTTAATTCTACGTATGGATGGATATAATTTTTTTTCTGGTGCAAAATCCTAACTTTTTTCAGACATAAATCTAAACATACCTTGAAATTCTGTGAATTTGCGCGGTATTCGGTGTAGCTCCATCCAGTTTTTGGAAAAGTGAAACTTCTCTTTCAGTTTACTTACTCTAAAAAATCCTAATTTCATATTCCAGTGGCGGAGGGAATATCTAAAAAAAAACTCATCTAATGTATATATGTATGTCAAATATCGAAGATTTTTATAACTCATGACTCTTTGTATTTTGTTTACGTTAGCAATTATTAAAATAAAGCTGCTTTATTTCGTTTTCGCTCAAAAAATTTCACAAACAGATAGCAAATTTTAGCAGACGTTTGAAAACACAAGCACATTATAAAACCCCTCAATTATACCTCAATAATTCCGCAATATATAAGCATATGTTTGTATGTACCTATGTAGTAAAAAGAGAAAAGCTGAGATATTTTAAGAGAACCATCCACACTCATTAAATATTCCTTTCGATAATGGACTGGATTTCGAATTCATAGCGAAGCTTACATTGGATAACGAATGTTTAGTTTTTCTGGAATACAAACCAACCTATTACCACATTCATTATCGAAGGTGAGGCTGGAAAAATGATACTCGTTTTCTAAACGCATTCAAATTCGCACGGAAGATTTAATAGAGACATTTCTTCGATTTCCTTTAGGTACATAAACATATGCACATTTTTATATGTATTGTAATGCTCACGAATATTTTTATCGCGAATTCACAATCGTATCAAGCGCAAAATCAGTGTGACAAACTAAGAGTTATTAATCAAGTGGCAAGTACGTATGGCTGTAGCCGCAGAAGAAATTTCTTGGTAAATTGCTTTTGCTGTCTGCAATTCAACCAACTAAAATGGCAAGCGTGCAGCATTTGTTGCACTAATAGAGGCATTATCTATATGACTGTATGTATGTATATATGTACCCTGTAGGGAAAATCTCTAGTTCCGAACTAGGTCGCTTCTAGTGCATTTTTCGCCACTACTAGTGCGAGCTAAATCTCTTTTGCATGTTATCAACTGGCGAATTTAACACGGCGATGTCCTAGGCGGTGTCAATTGTCACTCTCTGTACTACATTTTCAATATTTCCGAACTAGTACTAAATTCTACAGTTTTCACTAGATCGTTTATTGGCACAATTTCGATAGTTCTGAACTAACTGCAAGTACCTAAAAATTCTACAGTTTCACATCTGCCGCTTAGCTGCAGCATTTGACACACTTCATGAATTTAATATAATTTTTTATTTTTTTGTATATACATATTTATTAAATAAAAATGTAAAAAAAATATTTTAAAAGTAATAAAATAAAAAAAATAGAAAAATCGGAAAAGCATAAGTAGTAATAATAATAATATAATACAATGGTGCTTTTATAACTCTGACGAGTTTTATGGCCGAGCTTCTCTCCCAATTCGAGGTGTGCCCCTTTTTTTGTTTTTCCTACTAATTGGGTGGGCCTACAGTTTTATGCCGGCTCCTAACGGCGAATGCATTTTTTGTGAGAAGCTTTTTCATGGCAGAAATACTCTCGGAGGGTATGCCGTCCACTACCGCTGCTCTTAAAAAATCCAATAATTGCATTTTTACTAATTAGAAAATATTTTTGGTGTTTGGTCGGACTGGGGTTTGAACCCGAGACCTCTGGCATAGCAGGCGAGCACTCTACCCACTGCACCACAGCGGCCACAGGCGAACATTTAATTCCATTACTTAATGATGCAAATTGTACTCATCATACGATATGCTTCACTAACAATCTGATAATTGTGGAAATATGCAATCCCGACGGCAAATTGATGAACGAAAAAAATACATGATATTTTTGTCAATTCGGAATTGCATACAAATCAAAGTGTGTCTTATAATGGTGACTCAATTCAGTCCTTCTCAACTGGTGAGACTCTAACTACAATGGACTAGTTCCTTTTTGACACCTTTTTGCTAGTTTGGAACTAGAAATTTTGCTCAGCAGTTATTGAGTTCCCTGCAGAGTACGTATATACATATGAATGTACTATGTGCAAAGTACATCTCTTGTAAAAGCGGTGATATTATATCTGCAGAATAATAAAATAACTAGCGCTTTCAGCGAATCGAATCGACATACGGAAATAATAGCGTTTTTATGGGTTACCAATTTTGAAGACATCAATGCGGGAAACCGAATCGAAGGTTTCGGTTTCAAAAAGCTTTTAGTATAAAAAAGAACTACGAATATTTGCGAGTTAGTCTCGATTTTTCAACCGCCTGTTTTGCAACATTATATTATAGGAAAAATTACATATGTACATACATTGCTCGAAGAGCTAGTTGACATTGGCGCCATGGAAGAGTATCATTCCGGTAATGCAAGAAGTTCATATTTTCGGCTAAGACCAAGGCACTTACCTGAAAAGATAAAATAGAAATTAAAAATAAGTAAATTTGTATTATTAAAAATGATGATTGTGACATTTATATTTATTTATCTACCCATACAAAAATAAAAGTCAGATAAAGCATATAATGAACTTCCCAACTTGTCCCAAACTATCAAGAATAGAGAGTTCCCAGAATATTATTGAGAACATGAGCTTTCTCATCGCTTCCGTAGCATTTACAGCGTCTATGGTTCCCAAGAGATATGCCTCTTCATAAATATTACACTGTGCAACAGCATTTTTGGGAGCGTAAGGCCATATAGTAAAAATATAGTAAAACCCTTTATTTAAAAATCACTCAGACAAAATTTCGTAAATTTAAAATGGCAATAAAAAAATGTTGACCTCAGGTAGGAAAACGGTTTGGGGGCTTTACTATATGGATAGTGATCTTTTGTTCTGTGTGTGAATTTTTCCGCCCCAAGAAAACCACCCGCAACTTGTGTCACAGTGATATTTATGCTACTCTCAAATCCTTATAACTTTAATAAATATTTTTACGTAAATAGATATGACAATATGACAAAAAGCGATGAAAAATAGAGCTTAAACTTATATCAAAATATCCTCCAAGCACAATAATACATTTCTAACTACTCGTCGAATAAAAGCTATAAAGCTGCATAGACAATTGCACAGACAGTCGAGTCAGTCATACAAGTTAGTCAGTAAGTCAGCATGCATGAATGCTTCACAATGCCTAGTGATGGGCGAGTCCGAGATGTTTAGACAATCGACAGAATCGCCATCGTTGCAAAATCACAATCGAGTCAAAAGTTGACTCGCTCCTCGACTACACAATCGAGATGTTTTTGCGATTGTTCCGAGTCAACGAGTCGGAGGTTGTTTCGATGACATCTCGACTACACAACCGAGATGTTTTTGCGACTGTTCCGAGTCGGGGGACCGGCTGTTGTTTTGATGATTTGTTTTAGTTGATAAAATAAACTGAATGAGTGTTGTTGATGAAGAAAGTAGGATTGTTAATGGAAGTGAGGCAAATACATATGTAAATAAATTAACCAAATTGAAAAATATGCTATATATAGACGCTGCATTTTTGCAATCACAATTAAAGAGTGTCGTGCGTAATAAATACAATTAATTATTTAAACATTAATACATTAATAAATTTTCTTAAGTGAGACGCTTACGAAACAAATTAATTTTACGAGCAGTAACAACGGCAATAGATTTGTACCACTGTATACTTTTTTAAGCAATTTTGATATTCAAGCGGCAACAACAAATGTTATGTATTTTTTGCAGCGAGTCCGAAATGTAGGGTTGCTTTGAAAACGAGAGGAATCATTGGCGAGTCGGAGATGTTTTAGCGATTGTTTCGACTGACGGCTATTTACGACTTGACTCGAATACGAATGAAAACCATCGAGAGCATTCGATATGTTTCAACAATCGAGAGAATCGAATAAAACATCTCGGACTCGCCCATCACTAACAATGCCACTGTCACTACCAATGTTGCAATCTCGCAATGATGCTGAAATCACATACATACATACAA
Source organism: Urophora cardui (assembly GCA_960531455.1). Lineage (NCBI taxonomy): Eukaryota > Metazoa > Arthropoda > Insecta > Diptera > Tephritidae > Urophora > Urophora cardui. The sequence goes on along the minus strand of OY482674.1, from coordinate 110,760,303 downwards.
ACAGCAACACAAACAATTACCGAGGCGAAGCACAGGAAAACGGTTATTTAAAACAAGAAGAAAATAAAATATTTCACAAAAAATAAAAATATTTAAAACAAGTAAGGAAGCCTAAGTTCGAGTGGAATCGAACATTAGATAGTCAGCTGTATGCTTTCATTGTTTGTTTGCGTTTGATGGAAACACGGTGTAATTAATATAAAGCGAGTGCTGCATAAAGTGGGCGTAGCCACGCCCATTTTCAAAATTTTTATCAATCATCCAACTAAGCATATGAATATTATTCTTTGTGCAAAATTTCATTCCTTTATGACTTCTAGTTACAAAGATGTCACGTTACAAATTCCTAAAGGTTGTTCCAGAAATATCTATGTTAAAAAGTAGGCGTGGTCATAAACCGATTTCAATAAATTTTTGCATGTCTATTAACACAAGTTATAAAAGTATATAAACTAAGTTTCGTCATAATATCTCAATTATTTGTCGAGTTATAGGCTAAGAAATCTCTTATATTCCTTTGTCTAAAAAGAGGCGGTGCTACGCCCATTTTCCAAAATTTTTCTACTTTTTGTTTCCGGTCCATTGTGGAACTCATGCCACAAAATTTCAATGAATTACCTTTATATTTGACAAAGATATCGCTTAAAACGTTTTTATTAGGCCACTTTATAATACCCATATATAGGGTTGCCAGACGTACTGATTTGATCAGTACAATACTGATTTTTCGTGCCCCGTACTGATGGTTTTAAAAACCTTAAGAAATACTGATTTTTTGGATTTTGTACTGATTTTTAGCCGACACTAAAGAAATTCATTTTTATCACCCTGCGATATTACTCGACGACCAACGTGTAATTGTTGTTGTGCACTCCGACGAGTGAGAGAAATTTCGGACATCGATCAAATTTGCTGGGTGAAACAAGCACCCGAGGCTTCGGGGTAATAATGTGTTATGTTGGGTATGTGCGCTCTAATCATCGATTTAAGCGTAACCACCTCTCATCGATGACGAAAATGTGTCCGAATTTCATCGGTGTTTTGCTCGTAAGCATAACCACGGCATAAGCATGAAATGATTAAGAAGGAGGAAGCAACGCGAACGTTAAATGTCATAGAAACATGATCGACAGTTAACGACACGGAAACAAAAAAATATAAATGCCAGTAATAAAGTCGATTTTCTCCGCATATATTGCTCTTTTTTTTGGAAGGCAATGTACTGATTTTTTCGGGAAAGGTATCTGGCAACCCTACCCATATATAAAAGTGGGCGTGGTCGTCAACCGATTTCGCTAAAATTTTGAACATGTATTACCACAAGTAATAAAAGTGTAACACACCAAGTTTCGTCATTATATATCAATTATTTGTCGAGTCATGGGCTCAGAAATCTCGTATATTCCTGCTTCTAAAAAGAGGCGGTGCCACGGTCATTTTCCAAAATTTTTGTGTTTTTCGTTTTATGTCCGCAGTTGGACTTCTGCTATAAAATTTCAATGACACATCTTTATATTTGACAGAGATATCGCTTAAAATGTTTTTATTAGGCCACTTTATAATACCCATATATAAAAGTTGGCGTGGTCGTCAACCGATTTTGGCAATTTTTAGTCCAAACATTTGCCTAAGTAAGTGTATTAAGCACACCAAATTTCATCGATATATCTTCAATGGTTTCTGAGTTATGACATATAAAACTTTCCGTGTTTGAACCTTAATAAGTGGGCGTGGCACCGCTCATTTTCCAAAATTTCATCAAATTTCTTCATAGGGGCCTGAGCTCAACACGTGGGTAAAATTTCATCGCTCCAGCTATATTAGTGACTGAGATACCAAATTTCCGATTTTTTCTATATAGGAAAAGTGGGCGTGGTCATGGTACGATTTCGCCTATTTTCAATACCAATCGTCCCAGTCTCGATACCAAATTGCATTTCAAATTTCATCAAAATATCTCAATTTTTGCGCGAGTTAGAGTGTTTACAGACGGACGGACAGACGGACGGACGGACATGGCTCTATCGATTTCTCTTTTCACCCTGATCATTTTGATATATATAAGTCTATATCTATCTCGATTATTTCATTCTGTTACAATCCACCGTTATGTGATTAAAACTATAATACTCTGTGTACTAGTACAGCTGAGTATAAAAAATCTGCACATGTCTCTTTGGTTAAGCACCAGCGCACCGATTCACTGAATTAACAACAACAAGTAACAACAACAAGTAACAAAAACAATGTCAGTAACAGTTAAAGCAACAACAACAAAAACGAAAGAAAATGCAATGGAATGAGCACAGAAGACCACAAACGACACTTGTCGTCGAGATTGAGGTCTGGAGCATACCTAAAGACCGACCAACAAAAAACAAAAACAAAAACAAATGTAATTGATTGCTGGTTTATGGTGCAGAGAGATGAATGTGCACGACTATACATGTTTGTATGAATGTATGTATGTAACTGTGTAATGTGATGCAATGACACACAAGAGTAGTAAATGCGAAATGGAAATTAAAGGAGAGCGATGCAAGATGAAAACAGATGAAAAAAGAAGAAGAAGAAGAGGAAATACGAGTCAAGCCCTTTGACAAGTGTGTGGTGAATGAATGTTATTCATGTGGGCTAAGCGTGGGCGTGTAGGGGGCGGAGGAGATATGGGGCGCACAAGTAGGCGGGTCAATAGGTAAGGCACAACAATTACAATAAAGCAATGCGATACATTTACATATACTAGATAAATATGGATGTGCATATTTGTATGTTTGTATGTCGATAAGTCAACTGGGCTTGGTATTGGTACTGGAATTGGGATGCAGTGATGCTGACAGACAGCTTACTTTTGCCATGTGATATTTTGCCAAAGGCTACAATTACACAAAGAGCGTATTGCCAGAGTGATGGTTGTTTTGTTTATGTGAATGCTGTAATGTATTTTGCTTTATATTACATGTATGTACAAGAGAGATATACATGGGTACTATGTACCTTCATATTTATAATTATATGCACAAATGTATATACGTATGCATGTTTGTTCATTTATTTGGCATCAAGTTGGGTGATCTTAACTAGCGGAAAACTTATGTTGCCTACCAAAATTGAATGCAAACATACATAAATGTCAAGGGATGGTGAAATTCCCTAGAAACATGTAGGAAATGGGTATGTATGCAGAGTAGGAGACAGTGGATTATATTACTTAATTTTAGTAGTTAAAAAGCTCATGTAGTATTTACTTATGTTCTCATGAAAATTTATTTATGTATATGTCTGAATATCAGACATTGAAAATAATTGTTAACAATTTCAAAGGTTTTGAAAATAACACAAATTCTTAGACAAAAACTCAAACAAACTTTTAAAAACAACAATCCAAAGACAAAAAAAAAGAATTATTTTTGTCTGAGAGAAAACCTTATTTCTTGATTTTTTCCAAGGCTGCAAAATAACGTTATTTTTGACAATAAACAAAAAAAAAATATGTTTCTGTTGAAATATTCGACTTTATAAACGTAATAAGCATAACAAAATCTATTTTGTTTCAACTGTTATCAAAAAAATTAACAAATTTTTTTTTGTTTTGATAATTATCAAAACAATTATTTCAAAAAATATAGTTTCAAATTTAAACGAAAAAATGACTTTTCAATAATTTCGTTTTCTATGAAGAAAAGAAATTTTACATATGTTTGTATGTATGTACATACGTACATAAATAAAAACAAATACAATTTTTGTTAATTTTTTTGATATCAACGAAACAAAATTATTCTGTTTAAAGGTTTATTGATAATTTTTGAAACGAAAAAATTTTGTTTCTGATAATTAGCAAAACAAAATAATTTTTGGATATTTTTTGAAACAAAATTATTTTGTTCATTTCGTTGAGCAGCCTTGATTTTTTCTGTTATTCACTGATATTTATTTTCAACAGAAAAAATTTGAGCAGGAAATAAAAAAATATATACATATCTACATACATTCAATGAAAATTTTACAAACAAGTGTTTTTTATATTTCTCAACATGTGAGATTTATTTTGAAAAATATAATATTTTTGTTACCGAAGGACAAAAAAATCTGATTTTAAATTTTTTTTGTTGAGACCGAAATTTTTATTTTCCAGTTTTGTTTGTTTTTTGTTTGTGAAATGCAAATGCAATATGCAAATTTTGTAGAAAATTAGCAACGTGTACCTATTTGGGTACATTATTATGGATCTGAGGTGTCGAGCGTTGCCAGAAGTTTTCATTTATTTCAATTGCTGTTGTTGTTGTTGTTATAATTGCTTTTCCTCATTTTAGATTCTTCTATTTTCCCTTTACCTTATACTTGTCTTCCTCTTTATTTTTGCCTTCCCCATTCTAATATGTAGGTATGTATGTACATTATGGTGGTCTTTAAAATCGAATGAACATTTTTTTTTTTCAGTCTCGCCCCCTAAATCGGTTTAAGTACAGTCAAAGATATCACATATCATTTTTGGTCCCGATCGGAAATGGATAAAGGGTGTCGCAGAGGGGTCAAATTTCAGATAAACATATGGGATTCCCGTGTGACACCCCTTAACCGTTTCAGATCGGAATGAAAATTTGCATTTAGTATTTTTGAGTACAGGACTATCGATTATAGTTATTATATATAAGAAATTTAATTAAATTTTTTGGTCCATGTATGGCAATCTGAACTTTGGCCCCTGTGCGACACCTCTTAACCGTCTCAGATCGGGACCAATATTTGCATTTGGTATTTTTGAGTATCTACAGGTTTTTTATACTATTGTTCTTCTTCTTCTTCTTCTTCTTATCCTTCTTCTTCTTCCTCTTATTCTTATTCCTATTATTATTATTCCTTCGAATTAATTCCTTCCACTTCCTTTCTTCCCTTTTCCTTTTATTATTTTTCTTTCCTTATTCTTCTTCTTGTTTGTAGAATTTTCCTTAACGAATTTTGCTTGTTACTGTATGAAAAATCTACACCTTTATACGTGATCTTCGCTGTACTAAATACAAACTCCAGCTGCATCACATTATAGTTTGCTAAGTGTAGCGAAGCATTAAGAGCGATGCAAACAAACATATAACCACAACACCAGCAACAACAACAACAACAACAGCCGTAGCAGCATCATCAGTGTGCTACTTATGTATGTATGTATGTAGTTTAAAAGCATGCTTGTGGTGGAGCAAGTGTTCATGTAAAATCCCTACAACAAATACCGCTAAGTTGTGCCTCGGTTTGGAAGATAAATACCAATAATACGTGGGTATGTATGCATGTGGAAATCAATGCCTGGTAAGTATTTAAATATGTTGGTAAGGAGGTGTATAGGGAAATTAATATTTAGGTACTATTTAAGTAGGTACCTATAAATGTTTTTCAACATCAACAGCAGTATTGTAGTGTTGAATATACAGCTGCCTACCACCTAACTTTGTTATGTACTTCATTCGCATACATTTTTCTGTTTCGGTTTACTCTTCTTAACTCCTACTTCAGTCAGTGAAGAAATGATCTGTGCCCAATTTGTACGTGCCGTTCAACATACTTTAGGAGTAACTGCGGTATATCTAACAAAAGCAAGTATCCTGGCATGAATAAAAATCGCATCACCTTACAAGTGGGCCTAGTGGGTTTTATTTGCATTTGATAAATGTATATGTATAAGATTGCACTTGCATTTTTGGCAGAGTTTACATACTTACATCAGAAGTATACGTAATGAATTTAATTTAATGAAACCTTAGCTGGACCACAAGTTATTTTTCATTAAGCTCTTTATTTCACAGATCTGCTACTGATTCCAAAGCTTACTCATTGCATAAGATACCTGTTCGCTAATTGAGAAATCGATATTCACCTAGAAAATTAAAACATCTAAAACTAACTTCGTGTAAATAGTCTTGAAGTAATTACCTACAATGTGAAGTAGAATAGTACCTTACAAAAGGATGGAACCTCCTTAGTTGTGAGAGGTTGGAGAGTAAAGTATGTAATAAATTTGCCCAGTAAAGCCTATCATGCGAATGAACTTTGAATATTAACGAGACAGGGACTTGCACATCTTATACTTATACATACATATATATACCAATATGGAAGCATCGCGCACTGGGGCTTACATCATGCCAACACTATGGACCAATTCTTTTATGTATATAGAAATCTAATGACTAAATGACTAAAAATTCAAGACATTTGTAGTGGCAGGATTTAGTACCTTGCTGGAGTGAACAATTTCCGCTATTTTATAATGGAATTTTTCTTTTATTTCCCTCCCAAAAAAAAGATGACCGCAATACCATATTTAGTACGTCTGTGTGACCCAGGAAATGTAAACATGTTGTTATGCCTACAAAAAAACTTTGCTTTGTTAACTTAAAGAAAAAATTTGCAAACAAACTAAAGAATTACCGCAATTAAGCTAAAGAGTTGCAAAGCACAGGTACAAATCGTACAACTTGAATAAATAAGAAAACCAGAACCAGTTGTTTATAGTTACAGAAACGCACTTACTTACGTGCATAGTTATATGCAAATATACAAAAAAGAAATGTTAAGTGCGCACGTACTTAGTGTGTGTAAAATGCTCAGGTTAGCACAGCTGATTCGACAAAACCTTCTTTGCGAAATCTTCTTACTTACGCACTAAGTTAAGCTCGAACTGAAACAAACTGCTAGAAAAGCAAAAGTAAAGCAGCTTTGAGAGATTAAACTTTTTATGCATAATTTATAAATTGTTATTTGTGTTTGTGTGCATGGCCGTATTTAGGGGAGGGGGGTTTTCGGTGTTTGAACCCCCCACGAAATTCTGGTAGATAAATTTTTCTTCTATCATATTCAAAACTATATGTTGAAAACACTAGTTTACAAATAATTAATTTGAGAAAATACCAAGAATTTCAGGTATAGGGGAGGGCTGGCATGAACCTGCTGAGGTCAAAACCATTTTCTTATGGTTAGGGGTTTGAGATAAGGCAATTTTGGATTTTTTTGGTTATAACTTCAATCAAAAATTCCTTTCGCTGAAATTAAAAATACCCGTAAACCGTATGTACTTCGTTCGAATGATAATTAAAGTACGCTTCTAACGACATACCACTTATAAATTAAATTATGTTACATACATTTTCTAAAATTTTAGCATATTTCCTTATAACTGCATAAAGTCATTGCATGGCAGAAGATTCATTACTCGGGTTATATTAGTGTCTGAATTATAACATTTTGTGTGTTTTTCGAAAGATTCCATATATGGGACGTGTGTGTTGTTATAGTCCGATTTCACCTATTTTCAATACCAACTTTTCAGTCAACATTTTATTGATTTTTTGCGATTATTGAACAAATTTGGTTTTTATTTGGGTTTTTATAAGAAGTTGTAAAAATCAGGAAAGTTTTATTCTTTTTAAAATTATTCTGTTTTATTGCAAACATTTTAAGCGTAATATTAAAAAGATTCGATGAATACTTTATTTTTGGCGATTTTTTCCAAGTGAAACAAAATGGATGTTTTATGGTCGAAAAACTCGTCTAGGTGACCCAACTATATGAAAACGACTTCACAGATCAAAGGACATTAGAGGGAAATATAAAGCCTCCCAAGCACTGTTTGCCAGCATAACACCAACAGTCTCAAAAACTAAACTGTTGCTGTTTTGAATTTCGATTTCCTTTGAAAATATCTGAAGTCGAAGCACAGAAAAGTCGAATATACATATTTGTTTGTTTATTTGTGCTGTTGCTTTACTGTTTAATTTCAAACTGATCAGCCGACAGCAAAGCACATATAAACAGAATTTTAGTTTTCAGTGCGGCTTTTTGAAATTTGTTTTTTAGTACATTACAATTTCGATTGTGTTCCCATAAATTAAAAAAAAAACTATAACAACAGTGCTGTAAAAGCTAGAATTATAGCTCTGTTCAGTAACAAAAAATTGTTACGAGTTTTTCATAAAAAGTTTCATTTTTATATGGAGAACAGTCATTTTTTACGAAAAAATCGTAACAATTTTTTGTTATTGAACAGAGCTTATGTTTGCCCTTTGCTGTGCTGTAAAAATTTCCATAATACAGCAACAGTCGACTGTAATTTTTTGAAACTTAAGGCTGCGCAGTTGCAGTACAGTAGAACTTTTTATTTTTTATACTACCGCTGCGCTGTTTATTTTTTAATTTTCAAATGAAAATGAAATTCAATGGAAATGAAAAAATTCTTCAAAATAATTTCAAACCCTGCTCAAAAGACTAAAATAATGAGATATCTATCAATTTTAAAAATCAGATGTCAAAGTTGCAAAAAAAAAACAAGTTAGAGTCTCAACATAAGCTAAAAATCTTGGGACGGACTTTTACAGCTGAAAACAGCAGGGTAATCTAACCGAGTTTTTCGTCCATAAAATATTATTTTTTTTTTCACTTGGATGAAATCATCAAAAATAAAGTATTCATCGTGTTTGCAATAGAACAGTGTAATTTTTAAATGAATAAAAGTTTCCTGATTTTTAAAACTTTTTATAAAAACCCTAATTTAAAAATCAACTTTCGTAAAAAAATTTTTCTTCTAAATAGCACTAGAAACCAGATTTTTTTTTATTATTTTTATTTAGTGCACGGAATAGGTTGCATATTTTTCTTAAAAAAAAAAAAATCCACAACGACAAAACCACCCACGAAAAAAATTCCTGGCTACGGCCCTGTATGTGTGTATGTGTTTGCTGCACAATTATTACTGGTATTACTTGCGCGCCCACCCACCCACAAAAATTGTGAATGCAAATTCTATTCTCTTATACCTACATATCTAGTATAATACGGAAGTGGCCATGTAACTTTTCCGACACAAGCGCCCATAAGTACTATAAATTAACAAGCAATAACAAAAACTATGAAAAATTATGAAAAACACAAGCAAAGAAAAAACAATAACACACAAACAACAGCAGCCACGGTAACAATGCAAACTAATGGCGTTTTCTTTTCTGACAAAAAATGTTGCCCTTTGATATCTCAATTATCGAATTACGTAACATGACTTTCTATAAAATGGCTGAATTTGTAGTTAATGGTGCCCTCTTACTTAGTCAGAAGACAACATTCGTTGAAATCACCACACAAGCTTACAAAATGGCTAAGAAAATCAACCAGGGCAACATTTTTTCGAGAAAAGAAAACGGCATAAGTATAACAAGAATGGTTTTCTATTTGTGTGTATGTATGTAGAGCAACATCATTGCCAGCGACCATCATCCACCAACAATTTTATACTAATTGTAATGGCACGATGTTGCCACAGTTTACATTTTGCTAAACAATTTTCTTTTGTTCGGTTACATTTCCTTTAGTGCAATTATACATACATATAGGCACTTATACATAAGTATCTTTATACATATGTACAAAATACATAAATATACATATATGTATGTTCACATGCATGCTATTTATAATTCGGTTCTTTTGTATGCTTGAAAAATATGATTTTTCTTTGCTTCTATTTTGATGTAAAATACCGTTTGCCTAAACTTTGAGTTAAAACTCCAACTATCTCTCAAAGTTTCAATGTTTCATCAATTTTTTAACCAAATTTGTCAAATTGTCCTTCAATATTTTTCATTCAGTTTTTCATTTTCGTAAAATTTTTCATCAAATTTATCAGCAGATATTTCATGTATTTTTTTACATATACAGTAGATATTCATAGAATTTTACATAAATTTTTTACATAGTGTTTCATAAAATCTTTCATAAAGTTTCCAATTTTTCATCCAAGTATTTTTCAAACTTTTCACAAAATTTTTCATCAATATTCTGATAAACTCATCGTCAAATTTCACATCGTTCGTCAAATTTACATCAAATAGTTCATAAAATATTTCATCAGAACTTTTTCATACAATTCTAAGCAGATATTTGATCGTTTTTTTTTAATTTTTCATAGAACTTTTTTTCAAACAATAAATTCATTGCCAAATTTTTTATCAAAATTTTCGTGCCGGTTTTTATAAATTTTTTCATCAGCCTATATTTGCAAAATTTGTCATGCAGTCTTATTTCATCGAATTTTTCATACATTATTATATAGTGTTTCATTAAATTTTTCATCAAATTTCCAATACTTCATCTATTTTTCCACCAAATTTTTTTTTTTTTAATTTTCATCAAATTTCCAATTTTTCATCAAAGTATTTTTCAGACTTTTCACCAAATTTTTCAACAATATTCCAATAACTCCATCGTCAAATTTCACATCGTTCGTCAAATTTACATCAAATAGTTCATAAAATATTTCATCAGAATTTTCGTCCCGATGTTTTTTTATAAAATTTTTCCAAGATTTTCGTAAAATTTTTCATGCACTTTTTCATACACTTTTCAACAGATATTTCATCGATTTTTTTGAATTTTTCATAGAGGTTTTTTTTTTTTTCAAACAATAAATTCATTGCCAAATTTTTTATTAAAATTTTCGTGCCGGTTTTTATAAATTTTTTCATCAGCCTATATTTGCAAAATTTGTCATACAGTCCTATTTCATCGAACTTTTTATACGTTATTATATAGTGTTTCATTAAATTTTTCGTCAAATTTCCAATATTTCAACTATTTTTCCACCAAAGTTTTTTTTTTTAATTTTTGTCAAATTTCCGTTCAAAATTTTATTTTAATATTCAAATAAATTCATACCTTTATAGTTAAATTTCTCATCACATTGTTCGTCAAATTTTTCATAAAAATTTTTAGTCGAGCTTTTATCAATTTTTTCATCAGCCCAACTTTTAAAAGATTTGATAAATTCGTCATGCAGCAGATATTTCATAGAATTTTTCATAAATTCTTTTGTATAGTGTTTCATAAAACTTTTCGTCAAATTTCCAATTTTTCATTTAAGTTTTCATCCATTTTTTTTTCAAACTTTTCGTCAATTTTTCATCAGAATTTTATTTTAATATTCTAAAAAGTTTATAAATTCATGGTTAAATTTCTAAACAAATCTTTTGTCAAATTTAAAATAAAAATTTCGTCCATGTTTTATGAATTTTTTTCATCAGCCTATCTTTTTAAAATATTTGCAAAATTCCTCTGCATTTCACTTTTTTTTTTAATTTTTCAACTTTGAAATTTTTTCATCAAAGTTTAGTTAAGGTTTTTATGAACTTTTTCATCCGCCCATCTTTTCAAAATAATTGCAAAATTCGTCATGCAGTGGATATTTCAACGAATATTTTATAAATCTTTTATATAGTGTTTGATAAAATTTTTCGTCAAATTTCCAATAATTCATCCAAGCTTTTCAGATTTTTCATTCAAATTGTTGTCCAATTTTTTTTTATCAAAATAAAATATTTATCATTTATTATTTTTTGCCTAAAGATTTTTCGTAAAATCTTTCATCAAGGATTTTTCAAATATTTTCACCATATGACATTCTACGTTAAAGTTCAACGGACATAACTACACCGCAATCCGCAGGTCAAGTCACAGCTAAGTGTACTTTTCGCTACTTTTAACATAATTTTTTTCTTATATTTGCTCTACACACTTTTTGTATGAACTGCCGCAGCAGCGGCACAAACTGTTGCAAAGATCTTTGTATGTAAATATTGTTGTTGTTCGTTGTTCGTTTTTCGTTGTTCCTCAACGAACTACATACTACTTACACCCAGGGAAAAAAATTTTAAAAACATATAAAAACGTGCTTGAAATGGGCAAAAACGTATTTGAAAGTAATGTAAATAATAACATTTTTATTTTAAAAATGTTCATTGTAAAATTTTTAAATCAAGAAAAACAATTTTAATTTAAAAATGTTTATTTTTATTTTAAGCACTATGAGAAAAAAAACGCTGCATTGTTCCCTATATCATATTCTCTTCCGGATTTGAAATTTTATCCAACGCCATTCTCTTCATCTTCTCTTAATCCGAGTCCCAACTACAAAAATATAGCCTCCGCTTGTTCTTCTCTTCTTTTTTACTTCGCCTTAACTGTTTGCTATCTTTATTTCTTATTTCTTATTCTCCTTCTTCTTCTTTATTTTATATTCTCCTCCGGATTCGAACCATGACATCAACCTGAAATTCAATCCAACGCTATCACATAGTGGAACATTAAACATTATATTGAATTGTAATAACCTATTTATACATCCCTTTTCCCAAAAAGGATCCATGAATTATATAAACTATTGTAAAAACAAAATTTAAAAAAATCGATTCTCTTTATTGTTTTCGTCGGATTTCTCACAAAAAAATATTTTCTCACAAAAAAATTTTGAACAAAGAGCGAGTTTTTGAATCAACATTCATTTTCATTTTCAATTTAAGTATGTTTCTTTTTAAATCCATAATGCATTTTTACTTAAAAAATTGCATTCTTAATTCAAAAATTTCATTTTTAATTAAAAAATTTTCGTTGTTAAATAAAAATGGTTTGGTTTAAAACGTGCATTATGAAAACAAAAATTTTATTTTTGATTTTAAAATACTGTTTTTCCCTGAGTGTACTTATTTGACTTTGTGCTACAATGTTGCGGCTTAACAACTTCATATTACTTATTATATCCATCCCTCTCTACCTAACAATGTCCTGTGGCGTAATCTTAAGTCATTGCGTGTTCACGTTAGCGATAAGTCTGTTTGTACGCTAAACCCTGACACTTTAAATGATGTATTTGTAAATGGTGTAACCTCTTGTTGTCCTCGTACTTCCATGTCCAAGGCTAGTTCTTATACAACACCTTCTGGTCAGATGTTTGAGTTTAGTGCAGTGTCTGAATTTGATGTTGAAAAAAGCGTGTATAAGATACAATCCAATGCAATTGGAGAAGATGGCATACCAATAAAGTTTATAAAAATAATATTGCCAGTAATCTTACCAACCCTTACGCACATAATTAACCATAGCTTCACAACCTGACTTTTGGGCCTATAAGTATATTACCTGCTCTATCGAAGGTTGCTGAATCACTTATGTCTGAGCAAATATGTATATCGTCATGTTAATGTATACAATTTATTGTCACAGTTTCAGTCTGGTTTTAGAGCCAAACATAGCTGTTCAACAGCTATGATAAAAATATTGGACGATATTAGAATTGCTTTTGACAAGAAATGCTTAACGTTGCTTTGCTTATTAGGCTTTTCTAAAGCATTTGACACAGTTAAACATGAATTGCTTTGCCTAAAATTACGTGATAATTTTGGTTTTGGTCCGTCCGCGCTGTAATTGATGAGAAGCTATCTAACAGGTAGGTCTCAACGTGTAAACGTAGATCTAAGGTTCTCTTCGCCATAGATGGGCATACTGCAGTAAACTCAGTAATTCAGTAAAAAAGCAAGTGCAGTAAAGCTTACTGAATGCTTATAAAATTGCAATAGCTATTAAAATATTACTTTATGTTGCAAAATATTCGAGTTCGAACTGAGTTTTGCAAAAATTTTCGGTAGAAAGTCAAAGACAAATATTTTACTGCTTGAATACTGGTAATGCATTACTACTGCTACTTGAAACTGCCCATCTATGCTCTTCGCTACGTCCAATACAGTCTGGTGTTCCCCAAGGCTCTATTCTAGGGCCTCCTTTATTTAGTCTATTTGTAAATGATGCGTTCTCTGTTTGTCAGCATTCTTGTATTCATGCATATGCGGATGATATCCAATTATATATGTCCAGCCCTCTTGAACAGGCTGTGAACCTATGCTCTAGCTTCAACCAGGATTTATTTTCTCTAAAGTGCTGGGCTGTACAAAACGGCCTTAGTCTGAATGTCAATAAGTGTTATGTGTTACCTATTTGTAAGAAACGCCTGAAACCCTCAGATATCCCCTCCTTGTATATTGGTGAGCATGCTCTCAAAGTGGTATCTAAAATTACTAACTTGGGATTTGTTGTTAATTCTGACCTCACGTGTACTGATCACATCAATGCAGCGGTTGGAAAAGTGTACCCTACTTTGAGGAGCCTCCGAATATCTGCCCAATTCACGCCGATTACCATAAGACGAAAACTAGCTACCCAACTTATAATGCCTATAATTTGCTATGCGGAACTAGTGTAGAGCAGACTAGATTCTCAGTCTGCTCATAAGTTGGATGTAGCTTTTAACCATGTCACGCGATATGTGTACGGGCTAGGGAGATTTGAACACATATCCGCTTGGAAGAAAAACCTGCTGGGGTGTGAACTCGGTGAGTATTTGAAGGCAAGAAACTGCATCTTTCTTTTCAACCTCATGAATGAGAAAACGCCAAGTTATCTGTATGAGAAGCTAACATTTGCTAAATCCGCCCGAGTGCATGGCCTTATAATTCCAAAATATAACTTTCTGCCATCTGCTAGACTATTTTTCATCAACGCTATTCGTATATGGAACTCTGTTCCTACAAGTATTCGTAGTAGCGTGAACAAAAGCAATATTAAGACTGTCTTGTTGTCATACTTCCGTAATCAGTAGAGTAATATTATACACCTATATGTATGTTAAACCCCTAGATATGCTATCTATAACTTTCCTTATCTTTTACTTTTGTATATTACTTTATTTATCTTATCTTACTACTTTCTACTCTTACTATTACATATAGTCATGATCTTTTTCTTTTTGGTCTAAGTCCTCTACCTTTTTCTTCTACTACATAGTTTTAAGTTATGTATCATAAATAAATTTATTATTTATAGTATTGTAAGAATCGTTGTACTACAAAAGACTTTGTTCTTATTGTACTGATAAATTATAATAAATGAAATGAAAATGAAATGAAATGAACTGATTATGAGTTGTAGGTATGTGTGTATGTATGTACATTTATATGTTTATGAGCATTTTGTATTGTGGTTGATTAAAATTGTGTGCGCACATGTTTCCTCTTGATGATTAAACATTGATTGGGGTCAAACTAAAATATTTTTTTTCAACGAATCTTGCTTTTTGTATGTATGTATATATGTATGTATATATGTATATTATTTGGATAAACTGAGTGTAACTTCGTATTAACGCTACTTCCGATACTATTTAATTTTGACAAAAAGACAATTAAAATAAAATTGTATGATGATTTTTTATAAGTCAAGGCTAGTCATTCCATTGGCCGTGAACTGTACAGAACTGAAGAAATCGCTTCTATTATAGAAATTCTATATCAATGGGTTGAAAATTAGTAGAGTGAATGGCGAAATCTTCCTAGCTCAATTATGTTGTAAGAGGTAGAGTTGTTGAGGGCAAAAGTATTCGAATTCAGTTAAAGGCAGCGGTCTAACATTAACTCTATCACGATCTTTTCTAACAGCCAAGCTGCCATAAAATCCTTACAGATTTTGTCAACACTACGTCTATGGTAGCAATGAAATGTAGGGAATCTCCAAACAACGACATTTGGGTTCTACGCTATAGTGACATCCAGGGAAACTGTGCATTGCGGATGAGTTAGCAAGGGAAGGAAATCATATCACAGCTTTGGGGGCTACCACCCACCCTCTACTTGAACACATGCACGCACTGTTTGAGGATCTCTCTTTATTGAACAGGCTAACACTATATGAGCCGGGGAGTCAACCTGTGTGATTTCTAGGCAAATCTGGCGTAGAGGGGAAATCTAAATCGGTATTACATCTGAATGGGCTCTCGATTGGTCCACTGTTGGGACTTCTAACAGACCACTCTGTCTCATGGGCATTTTTGCCTCTCATATGAGCCACTATAAAAGCGGGTTTTGTCACAGCTGCAGAGAAGAAATTTAAAGTATTAAGTACTATTTATGCCACTATTTTGCAATGTCTATAGCCAGCTATCGCTGCTTTCATGAACACTTCTTCGAGTGTCTGGCGGAGCTGGAAAATGCAAAGATAAGTACTAGATTTTCTGCGCTTCATTCAACATACACGCTGATTTAGCTTCACAGGCAGCTAATCTTAATTTATTTTTAATCTACTTTCCGGAAATATTTTTAAGGAATCTAGGAAACCAGTGCTGTTATGTAGTATCACAACGGGACAATTCGGCCTAACTAAGTGCGTTTTTTGCTTTCTGTTGCCTTTTAGGTTCTTTATACAAAGATTTTGTCTGAGTGGGCCACTAGTGAAATTTTATGGCGAACAATTTTCTAGAAAATTTTAACCCTCTATCTACCTTCAAAATAATATTTTTTTTGTACTGTCTAAAAAAGGCACCAAAACGACCTCTTCGTGTAGGCGTTAAAGGTTTAAAGTATTCTACGCAATTAAAGCTCGTGCAATTTTACTGTATGTTTCCTTACAACATATTTCTATACGTTATGTATTTTAACCCATTTTTTCTTTTATTTAAAAATCACTCAGAAGAAATTTCGCATATTTAAAAAGGCAATAAAATAAAAATTTGCCTCAGGGAACAAAACGGTTTGGAGCTTTTATTATATGAGCGCTCGTTCTGCGTGGAATTATTTCGCTCCACACAACAACCCTCAATTTGTGTCAGTGTTTTTATGTGTACTAGGTATACTTCATAAACTATCTGAGAATTGCGGAAATATGCAAGTCCTACTGTAAATGCACGAACGAACGAAAAGCCCTTAGTGGGCAACTACTTAGTTACAATTACAATAGTGCTTTCTTTAACACCTTTACTTTAATTCTGCAGCAGAAGCTTTGAATGCCCTGCAAGGCATAGTTTAAAATAAACACGACATAAGTTAGAATTAAAGCAAATAAGAAGCATTTGCCATTTATTTTACCGCCATTCAATGGTGACATGTATTTTTTGCCGCAAAGTAGGTACTATTTTTTTTCTCTACTTATGTACATACATACATATGTATATAGTTTATTTACTTTAGTCTGGTGTCTCAGCGATTTTGTTTGTTAACATTTTAAATTGTTTGTTTATTTTATTTGCTGTAATAAAATATGGCAAGAAAAATCAACAAAAAGGCATATTTGCTATTCACACAAACTCAGGCATGCGAATAGCATAAATATTAAATTGAAAACATTTTTCAAATCACGCATTTTTTTATTTCACATACTACATTGTGTTAATAAATTCAATCACGTTGCAAAAATATTTGCTTTGTAAAACGGCCCTAAAAAATAATGTGCGACTCTTTTTAAATAAAATAAAAAAAATATATATTTTTAGTAATGAATTGAGTTTTTTTATTACTTTACAATTTTTGTCGCTTATCGTTTACATAAGCAAAAATTTATTGAATTGAATTTGATTTTGTAAGCAATTTGTTATGCAAATAAAAGCTTTGCGTACAAAAAATAAATGCTTTATGTACCAAAAAACGTAGCTTGATTAGATTTCATACACATGACTTTGTGGTTAATAAAAACGATAAAAGCGTTTTAGTTTGTATAGGAAATTTAGTGTTCAAAAGTAATTAAAAGCGCAATTTTGGTTATATTTTTAGATTTTATAATCTACAATTTAGATGATTAATCTAATTGTTAAAACTCGCTGAGTGCATCCTCTACACACACTGCCTAAACTCAAAATTTTTTATTTATACACTCAGGGAAAAACAGCATTTTAAAATCAAAAATAAAATTTCTATATTCATAATGCACATTTTAAACCAAACCATTTTTATTTTAACCGCTGTGGTGCAGTGGGTAGAGTGCTCGCCTGCTATGCCAGAGGTCTCGGGTTCAAACCACGGTCCGAGCCAAAAAAATTTTTCTAATTAGTAAAAATCCAATTATTGGGTTTTTTAAGAGCAGCGGTCACCTCTCGGCAGTGGGCGGCATACCCTCCGAGAGTATTTCTGCCATGAAAAAGCTTCTCACAAAAAATGCATTCGCCGTTCGGAGCCGGCATAAAACTGTAGGTCCACCCAATTAGTAGGAAAAACAAAAAGGAGCACACCTCGAATTGGGAGAGAAGCTCGGCCATAAAACTCGTCAGAGTTATAATAGCGCCATTGTATTATTATTATATTATATTTTTATTTTAACAATGAAAGTTTTTAAATTAAAAATGAAATTTATGAATTAAGAATGAAATTTGGGAAGTAAAAATGCATTTTGGTTTTAAAAAGAAACATATCGTCGCTATAGAAGAAAAAAAGACGCAAAATTTTTTTTTTTTTTTTTTTTGAGGAAGAAAGACGCAAACTTTTTTTCTTTCAAAGAAAGACGCATTAAAAATATTTTTCGAAAGAAAGACTTTATTTTTTTTTTTTTGATAACGAAGAAAGACGCTATAAAGAAAGACGCATTTAAATATTTTTTAGGAAAGAAAGACGTATTCGATTTTTTATTTTTCTTTGTCAATATTAATGCTAATGCGTCTTTCTTCGCAGTTAATAATGCTAATGCGTCTTTCTTCGTCGAAATATTTTATAATGCGTCTCTGTTCGTCGAAATATTTTTTAACGCGTCTATCTTCGTCGACATGTTTTGTACAGCGTCTTTCTTCCCCGACATATTTTTAATGCGCCTTTTTTCGTCGACAAATTACTGGCATGCGTCTTTCTTCTTCCGGAGCGACGATATGTACTTAAATTAAATATGAAAATGAATGTTGTTTCAAAAACTCGCTCTTTGTTCAAAATTTTTTTGTGAGAAAATATTTTTTTGTGAGAAATCCAACAAAAACAATAATCAGAATCGATTTTTTTGAGTTTTGTTTTTAAAATGACTCATATAATTCATGGATTCTTGTTTAGGTAAAGGGAGGTATAAATAGGTTACTACAATTCAATATAATGTTTAATGTCCCACTGTGTGATGGCGTTGGATTGAATTTCAGGTTGATGTCATGGTGCGAATCCGGAGGAGAATATAAAATAAAGAAGAAAAGGGAGAATAAGAAATATAGATAGCAAACTGTTAAGGCGAAGTAGAATAGAAGAGGAGAACAAGCGGAGGCTATATTTTTGTAGTTGGGACTCTGATTGAGGGAAGATGAAGAGAATACCGTTGGATACAATTTCAAATCCGGAAGAGAGAATGATATAGAGAACACTGCAATTTTTTTTCTCATAGTGCTTAAAATAAAAATAAAAATTTTTAAATTTAAAATGTTTTTTCTTGATTTAAAAATTTTACAATGAAAATTTTTAAAATAAAAATGTTGGTATTTACATCACTTTTAAAACCGTTTTTGCCCATTTTAAGCACGTTTTCGTATGTTTTTATAATTTTTTTTTTCTCTGAGTGCATGTACGTAATTGCGTGCACTAATTTATTTGCGCAAATTTCCTCGGCTGAGTTAATTTTTTTGCCACTTTCTCAAATCATATGAAAAAAATGTAGTTGTTTATGAAAATACAGCCAAGAAGGTAATTTGCGTCTACCTATCATAGTTTCTTTGGCAATTCTTAGCACGTTCAGTGTAACTTGTTAACAAGCAAAATCTACAGCAATTAAGTGAAGCAGGAAATAAGAAGCAATACGGTAAATTTTACATATTTTTGTTTGTTATCACGTTAACATAAATAAGCAAAGTTTTACTAGCTTAAAGTAGAGCAATACCTATATAAATTGTGTGCAAATAGAGTGAAATTCAAATTATGAAGAAGTTTGATGAAATTGCGCAAATGATGCCTACGAAAGAGGATGTAAATATGTACACAATATGTACAAATATATCTACTATGTATGTACTTACCGAAAAATATGTTAATCAAATTCAAATTAGAAAAGTTTTTAAATGCAAATTTATTTTTAATGAGCGTGTACTTATTGCGAGTAGTACATTACATGACCAAAAATTAGTTGGCAAGTTTGAAAGTTTGCAAGTCGAAAGTTTGTATTAGATTGGAAATGTGCGGAAAGGTCACGTGTTTTAATATGAAAGTTTGCTTAAATATATGTACTATATTTTTATTTTATTTTTTTTTTTTAAATTAAAATCAGAATGTGTGGATGTCTTACCAAACTTAAGCGGCAGAAAAATTCCCTAAGTCTATTAAAAACCACGCCCACATTTTAGGATATCAAATAAGTTGAACATGCGTTATATCTTTTATAACTGGACATTAAACCGAAAATTCCTAATAAACATTATGAATATATCTGGAAGTATTTATGGTAGGACCCTGGAAATTAGTACGGAGATATAAAATAACAGTACCATTCTTACAAGAAAAAATTGTAGCTAAGGGGGCGTGGCATCTCCAATACAAACTTAATCCCTCATGCTGAATATGTCTGGAAGTGTTTTCCGTAGAATATCAAAACTTGGTAGGGTAAACGGAATCAATGCAAAACTTATGGTTGAAATTTGTAACTATTGGAAATGGGGGCGCGGCTCCCCCGATACAACTTTTGGTACTCAGAAACCCTGGAATTATTTGTGGTAGAATATCAAAACAAGACATATCAATGAAAATAACTTTAATATAACTCTGATAAAGACCTCCTATTTGATAGGGATAGGGGGTGTTCCGCGGCTAATATATGTATTTATATAACTTTTGTACAGAGGATGTTTTAGTACCTATACGCATTCATTATGATGAATTCCAAGATAATTCTGAGCAACACCGTAAACAAGGGCCTTTTCTTTAAGCTTTATAGGAATACATTTTAGGCAAAACAACCCCTGGCGGGTCAGCCACTATGTATACAAATATAATTTTTTAGCAAAGTTTCATTAAGAAACTTCAGTAAAAATTCATGATAACAAATGCATACATATACATAGGTGTGCATCTAACATTTTTTCTGTTTTATATCTAAAAATAATGCAATATTTGCTAATAGGGATCAAAACAATGATGCCCCGCAGCGCTATATTGTAAGCAATACACTTTCAGTCTGCTGCGTAACGCGGCTACAATAAAAATGTACGCGCGCAACAAAAGCGATAGCAGCATCACTGTGTAGCTAAGCGATGCACAATGGGACTAGAGAGCAGAAAAGCTGGCGAAAAGTTATTAGACGTTTTTAAAATTGGAAAGATCAGTGTGACTTATCATAATCTACAGCCTTTATATATACACTAAGAGAACAAATATATGGAGGGGTCAATGACATTGAACACTATTTTCTTTGGTTTGAGTAAATTTTCTCTAAAACATGTTAAAAGGATTATAAAATAAAGTTGTTTACGCGTGCGTTATCATGGTTTCATATACTTGTTCTAAAGAAATTCATACATACATATGTACATCAAAATGAGAAAAAATTTCCTAAGCGCCATTACATTCCTATTATTTCTTTAATTTTGAATTGAATTCTCATACAAATTACCATGGCAACGAATTTGTTTGAATGTTTTTGTATGTTTTTTTCCATATTTTTGAGAAAATTTACTCAAAACAAAGAAAATTGTGCATTGAAACGCGTGTTCAAAATAAGGAAAAATGTCTTTGTGGAGCAGTGGGTAGAGTGCTCGCCTGCTATGCCAGAGGTCTCTGGCTCAAACTCCAGTCCGAGCAAACACCAAAAATTTTTTTCTAATTAGTAAAAATCCAATTATTGGGTTTTTAAGAGCAGCGGTCACTCTCGGCAGTGGGCGGCATACCTTCCGAGTGTATTTCTGCCATGAAAGAGCTTCTCACAAAAATACATTCGCCGTTCGGAGCCGGCATAAAACTGTAGGTTCACACATTTAGTAGGAAAAACAAAAGGAGCACACCTCGAATTGGGAGAGAAGCTCGGCCATAAAACTCGTCAGAGTTATAATAGCGCCATTGCATTATTATTATTATGTCTTTGTTCAAGAGAGGTTTTTTTTTTTTTTGAGTGTCTATTACCTGATAATGTAAGAAAATTTTATAAATGGCTTTGGATTAGGCTTTACTATGATATAAGTATAAGTATATATAAGTATAAGTATATATATGGCCGCTGTGGTGCAGTGGGTAGAGTGCTCGCCTGCTATGCCAGAGGTCTCGGGTTCAAACCACGGACCGAGCCAAACAAATTTCTCTAATTAGTAAAAATCCAATTATTGGGTTTTTTAAGAGCAGCGGTCACCTCTCGGCAGTGGGCGGCATACCCTCCGAGAGTATTTCTGCCATGAAAAAGCTTCTCACAAAAAATGCATTCGCCGTTCGGAGCCGGCATAAAACTGTAGGTCCACCCAATTAGTAGGAAAAACAAAAAGAAGCACACCTCGAATTGGGAGAGAAGCTCGGCCATAAAACTCGTCAGAGTTATAATAGCGCCATTGTATTATATATATATTATATATAAGGATAAAATTATTATGTATTATGGAACGATTTTCCGTCAACCCTTGTCAAGTTTGGTTTGGAGACAAACCGGTTTCGGCTAATATGTGCCACCTTCAGTAATTTTTTCGTTCTCAAACAAGCAAGCAAAAAGTAGATAAAATTATTATTTGCGAGAAACTGCAGTCGTATTAGAATTTAATTTGTTTATTTATGCTAAGGCGTAGTAATTTAATAATTTCAAAGAATAAGAGACACTTACCAACTGAAACACTACTTCATACTATTTTTTATTAGATAGAATTTGTGTGCGATTTTCAACATGCTAACTTAATTTAATTGTTATTACTTTCAGCTCATTTTTGACCACTGTGCAGTATTTTGCTTTTATGGCCTTTCTATGTGTGTGCATATTTTTTGTTTGTTAGTTTTTTCTTTATAAATATTTTCTGTAGCATTTTAGAAAACACAATTAAGTTTTTTATTATGTTCTTTTTCTTTGAAGTTGTTTTATAATCTAACATTATTTGTTTTCATTGTTGTTGGCTATTTGTCATTTTATGGTGCCATTCGCACTTTTATTGTCATATGCTGTGTTGAAAATAAAATTTTCTTTCATTCGTATACAGAGTTCGTCATAAATACCAAGGTACATGAGATGCCATATTCTCTCTCGCACTTAGTTGTTTATATTAACTAAGAATCTTAAAATTTGGAATCATGAAGCTGATTTTAGAATGTAACTAAAACGATGCCCAAGAATTTCCGTTTCATAAAGAAAAGCAAATATAAGGTACAGGTATAAGGATTTCTACGGGGCATACATAATTATACAAAGAAGAAAAGTTTTAATGCATCAGATCATCGAATGAACTCTTCCACCTTATATCAAACCCTGTATTTATATATGTATATGTAAACACACCTCAGCGTTTCTAATTCCTTCCCCTTTGGTTGCACAAAATGTAACATACATAAAATGTTTGCAACAAAAATTTATAAATAACTTACACATACCACTGCAATGCAAAGGCAAAGGCGCCATTGTAACAAAGCGAGGTGTGGCGTCCAGAAGCGCGCTCGCTGGTGGACAGCGATGCATGCAATGTATGGCACGCAGCGAAGCATTAGAGTGGAAACAAAACGTGTTGCAACGGTAAAAAAAACGATACAGAAACAATAAGCAAACATCGTGCAGTTCGCTGATCAAACAATATACATACCAACAGAGAATGCTTAGTCAATGCTTCGATGAAAGTGAGTGCATTTACATAGAAAAAAAAAAGACTTTAAGATATAAAAATTTAACACATTTTTAAATTATACCCAGATTTCCATGTTAACCCTTTGCTGTTATTTCTTCTTAAAAAAAATCTTGTCAAAAATTTGCAATTTTTACATATCACAAAAACTGGTAATGGTCTTTCATTTCAAGTTGAAATCATGCAATCCCAAGCAATATAACTGAAATTATCATTCCTAAAGCTTGCAACGGGGTATATAACGTGATACTTTTATACATTTTTTATTAAATTTTTCACTCCTTTTCTGTTTACCACTCAGCTGGACTTGCGCTGGTTTTCTCTGGCTCCAACAGCCCACTTAAACCCTTCACACCGTTGATGCGACATCCCCGAAACCCTCAATCATCGCACCCACCACTAAGCAAGCATATGGAACCAATAATAATATACATAATTAAGTAGTGTCTTTTATTAAAATCTAAATTACAATACTGCATGTGCCATATGTAGGGTTGCCAGACGTACTGATTTGATCAGTACAATACTGATTTTTCGTGCCCCGTACTGATGGTTTTAAAAACCTTAAGAAATACTGATTTTTTGGATTTTGTACTGATTTGTACTGATTTTTAGCCGACACTAAAAAAAATAATTTTTATCACCCTGCACTGTTTTTAATTTTCCAAGTGTTTTCATTTGACGTTTGTAATGCTGTGGTTAAACCCTGCTCAAACGAAGTGATACGATACAGCCCACGCGATCAATTGTTTATGACGCGATACCAACGCGATACGATTTTGGTTTGTGGGCTGTATCGTATCGCTTCTGTTTGAGCAGGGTTTAAGGTCCCCACAAACAGAAGCGATACAATACAGCCCAAACATGCAATTGTGCATGACGCGATACGATTTTGCATATGTGGGCTGTACCGTATCGCTTCTGTTTGTGGGGACCTTTATGCTTACGACAATACTCGAAGAGCAACGTGTAATTATTGTTGTGCACTCCGACGAGTGAGAGAATTTTCGGACTCTCACATCGATTAAATTTGCTTGGTGAAACAAACACCCAGCACGCCGAGGTTTCGGGGTAATAATGTGTTATGATGTGTATGCGCACTCTAATCATCGATTTAACAACCTCTCACCGATGACGAAAATGTGTCCGAATTTCATCGGTGTTTTGCTGGTAAGCATAACCACGGCATAACCATGAAACAATTAGGAAGGAGGAAGCAACGCGAACGTTAAATGTCATAGAAACATTATTGACAGTTAACGATACGCAAACAAAAACAAAATGCCAGTAATAAAGACTATTTTCTCCGCATATATTGTTTTTTTTTTTGTTGGAAGGCAATGTACTGATTTTTTCGGGAAAGGTATCTGGAAACCCTAGCCATATGGCCATCAAAAATTACCGTTACTTACGCTTGAGAGCCCTACGCACTGTTGCATTCGCCGGTAGTTGGCCTCGCGTAGCCACGCTGTGTTGCCACTGCTGTATATACATAGTTTTAGCGCATATTGACACTTTTACTAAATTTTCGTTCCGACTTTTTGTTCTCCTTTGCAGTTTATAGCATTTTATTACATTAGCGCACGCTGTGTAACGATTTTTATAATACAAAGAAATTAAATAACACTTGCTGCAGCTGAGCGCAAAAACCAGCAACAAACAACAACAAGTGTCGCGCGCGCATAAAATAAAAAGGTATTACGTTATTTGAGAAACGTTTTAAAGAATAGAGAAAAAAGGTGTGTAGGTATAATCATAATAGAAATGTAGCACAAATGGGTATCAGCGGCAGCATGAGCAGCTGTAAAAATTAAAACAAAGCAAACAAAGCAGCAGCTACCTGATGCGTGCCCGTCTAACGGTAACGTTGTTTACTGACCTCGTCTATATTTGTGCATAAGTATTTTATTACTTTTCATTTTATTTGCATTTTAAAGCTTTTGCTTCTCGAATTTACTACTTGTTGCATATTTCCAGGCGTGAAGGCTTGGATTACCTGCACACAATAAAATATAATTAAAGAACGGAAATAAAATGCGAAAAGGAAATATTGTTTTTCTATCATTGAGTTCGTTGTTGACCTAAAAATCTTGAAATGATTTACCAAGTAGATCCATTGAACAAAAATAAGAGCACCAGTTGGAGGAGCACATCCATAAACTAGCAAGTAATAGGTGACAATAGATACCAGTATGTGAAACATGAAGACAAACTGCCAAAATGGGATCATAAGCAATCTCGTCAAATATGCATCCTAAGGTGGGAAGAAATCTCTAAACTGGAACGTGTGCTCATAGAACTGTGCACCAACGGGAAACATGCAGAGAGGCAGAAGTTTAGCAGTTTTAAAAAAGTTTTGAAATTTAAGAAAAATCTCGAACTTCTTTTTTGTTATTTGCTTTTCCGACAGGGTAGGATTGCGATGTATTATGGAACGAATTTCCGTCATCCCTTGTCAAGTTGGTTTTGGTTATAAACCGGTTTCGTACTGAACGAAACAAGCTACTGAAGATGGCACATAGCCGAAACCGATTTATAACCAAATAAAACTTGACAAGGGATGACGGAAATTCGTTCCACAATACATAAAAATCTCGAACTTTTGAAAAAAATGTCGTTTTAGAATGAGTTTACAAAAAAAGTTTAAAAAAGTTTTGGAATTTAAAAAAAAAGTTTTGAAGTTTAAAAAAAAGTTTTGAAGTTGTAAAACATTTTCAAATAAAAAAAGCCGAACGTTTGAGAAAAAAGTTTTAAGGTATTGAAGTTTGAACAAAGTTTTGAAGTTTTAAAACAAGTTTAGAGGTTTTAAAAAAAACGAATATAAAAAAAAACCTTGAACTTTTGAAAAAAAATTTTTTTGAGGTTTTAGAATAAGTTTCGAAGCTTAAGAAAGATTTTAATATTAAAAAAAAAAGTGTTGATGTATAAAAAAATTTTAAGTTTTAGAAAGGTTTTCAAATTTGAAAAAAATTCTTGAATTTTAGAAAAAAAAGTATTGATATTTTAAAACAGTTTTGAAATTTAAACAAGAAATATTGAACTTTTGAAAATAAAACAAGGTTTGAAGTTTTAGAAAAAATTTCAAGTTTAAAAAAATTTTGAACTTTCGAAAAAAAGTCTTGAAGTTTTAAAATAGGTTTTGAAGTTTTAGAATAAGTTTTGAAGCTTTGACAAAAGTAATATCGCTAGCTTAGAGTGCAAACTGTGTAAGTCCATTTTTATGAAAAAGTGTTTTTAAGTGTAGAAAGCTAGAAAAATCAAATACGTACCACGCTAAACAAGTCTATGATACTTGCGATATTTCTACTCGTTCTTATTCAGTGATACGCAAATTATGTAAGTCCAAAAAGCGAAGAAAATTGTGTAAGTCGAAAATTTTTATATGAACAGAAAATTTTTTTTCATTTTGAAATTTTTTTATTTTTTGTTTTTTGTCTCTCCTACAAAGTTTGGAAAAAGGACTTACACAATTTGCACTCTAAGCTAGCGATATTTTACAAAAAAAAAAAAAGTTTTGAAATTTTAAAAGCTTTCCAATTAATGACAAAAATTTGAACTTTTGAAAAAAAAAGGTTTTGAAGTCTTAAAAAAGGCTTTGAAGTTTTATAATAAGTTTTGAAACTATAAAAAAAGTTTTCAAATTAAAAATAAAGTTTCAAAGTTTTGAAACAAGGCTTTAAGTTTAAAAGAATATTCAAAGTTTTGAAAAAAGTTTTAAATGGAAAAAAGTGATAAAATACATATCGGCAAGAAATTTTTCCTTGGGTACATTTAACAGATTCTGCAGAAGCTGCAATGATTATAAGCAAGGGGAGACTATCGAACATCGCATTTACCACTACCCGGCTCTTAACGGCGACAGACGGCGCTTTTTGGGATCTCCTTTCCGATAGACTGGAATCAATTCAAAAACAGTTCTTACTTTTTGCGTTAAGGAACTTTCATTGGGACCCACGGACAAATCTTCCCTCGTACACTAGTCGCTTGAAACTTATTAATCTTCCAACCTTATCAAGCCGCAGGGAAATGTTAGGTGTAATATTTCTGGTTAAACTACTGAAAGGATCCATAAGCAGTCAATTTCTCCTATCCGAAATAAACTTAAATGTTCCTATTCGACCATCAAGACATTTTCAACCTATCTTTTTAAAGCAGTGTAGAACTAATTTTGAATTACACGAACCACTTCGTTGCTTATGTAAATCTTTTAATGATTATTCTACTCATTTCGATATATCAGACTCTATTTATCTGATAAGAAAAATTCTGTTGTGCGCTCTTAACAAGTGACAACAAATCTCTCGCTCTAATTGACTATTCTATTTTTGTCTATTACTTTTATTTGTAGTTTTATATTTTATTCTATGTACATATGTATATCCAGCTGATGGAATTATATTTTCTGTAGCTGAGCAGTATAAGTTCTCGACGTTTAATAAACTTCTACCACTCAACACCTTGGCCAAATTTTATTTTAAAATATCCGTACGTCATGCGGATGCGCCCCTCGTGCGGTTGGGTGGGTGGAGGGAAATCGTTGGGTTTATCTATATATTAATAGGCTAACATTTTTCCCATACAAACAATTGCCAGGCTGTTTAGCACATTTAACATACTCATATCCACATAAAATTGATATGGATGTGTTCGTATGAGTGAGGAGCAGTGCATAGGCATATAATTTTTTCTATGAATTATTTAATTTCTTTATAATTAATAAATAAAGTTTTTAGTTTTGTACCATTTTTGATTTACTTCGTTTTTGCTTCGTTGGCAAATGTGCCCACTATCTATATATTAATAGGCTAACATTTTTCCCATACAAACAATTGCCAGGCTCTTTTGCACATTTAACATACTCATATCCACATAAAATTGATATGGATGTGTTCGTATGAGTGAGGAGCAGTGCATAGGCATATAATTTTTTCTATAAATTATTTAATTTCTTTATGATTAATAAATAAAACTTTTAGTTAAGATAAATAGATATCGTAAACGTGTTTACAACTATCGTAAACACAGTTGAAGAGTCGCTTTAATTTAAAAGCGCTCACCACCGGGCCTACCTTGATAGAACTGCCTTGATTTTGACCATGATTTCGCGTCGGACCGTGATCAAAAGGGCAAATCAGTGTTGCGGTACAACTGGAATTTGGAAGGTGTTGCTTATCTCCGCGAAAAGGAATAATTTTTGTACCAATACAAAGTTGAAAAAATAAATTGCATGGTCGAATTTCGACCACCGGCGATACTAGTTATTATTATTATTATTATTATTATTATTATAGTCTATATGGAGTCGCAGACATCGACATAAGGGACCTGCCCAGTGGGAAAAGTGGTAATAGATTATTGCAGTATATCATTATACAATGCATTCATAATAACTTATTTTTTACTTATGCCAATAGTATTAATTAAAAATTCCATCTTAATCAATTATAGATACCTTTACTGATTATATCTTAATCGACATTTTGATGTGTCTAATATATTACTAAGTTTACACATTATTTTCTTTAATACGTAGTAATTTTAAATTTAATGTATTAAATTCTGCATTACAAGGTAAACAAGAATATAATGCATAATCTTTAACGGTATTTTTGAGCAGTTACCGATATGCCACGAGTATGTTTTCAATAGCACAGTGTTGCCGCAGCCTCAAAAAATTTGGTATCACAAATTGATACTTCCATGGTTTTTTTCGTATCACCGAAAAATTTAAATGGTATTTCAATTGGCAGTTTCGCATAATTTACGACGAAGAAACTACTTTCAAGAAATTACTTTCAGAAAGTGAAAAATTCAAATTTTTTTTGTTTCTTTAAAAAAAAATACAAAAATTTAATTTTTTTACTTTCTGAAAGGACTTTCTTGCGTCGTCTGGCTGTGTCCTTATCTATCGAGAGCATTCAATTTGGTGACGAAGAGAAAAAGGCCGGCTCTACTGTACCGAGTAATATAAAAGTTCCATAAAATTCAGTGGGTTAATCGAGCTTGGTGATCTAGTTGCCAGAGCTGATTCTTGAATTGAATTGGAGTCATTGAATCAGTACTTAAATATTTGCCGATTAAAAAAGTATAAAATTTGTTCTAAGCCACAATAAAAGGTATCTCCGTATCTTTGGCTAAAAAAGGTATCACATTTGATACGATTAGATCAAAACGGCAATACTTCTTCATTTCGTTTTGCATTTATCAACTCGTGGTCGTGCTGAACTTGAATTTGTAATAAATAAATAAATTTAAAATAAAGAAAAACACATAAAAAAGTGAAAAGTGATAATTGAAACTATCGGTAAGTAATTACAATCAAAATTAAATATGTTAAGTAAGCGTCATATGCGTAGATTGGTGAAAAAGAGTGTGAGCGGCTTTGTCAATTGCAGCAAGCAGACGGGAGCGCTAGCGCTCCAGATAATTTTCCTATTATTAGAGATGAGATACCGGCGTATAGTAAAAAAATCCCGATAGCAGAAAAAATAAGAAATTGGGCTGCAGTTTATAATATCTCTAGAGCGGCAGTTGATGCAATGCTCGAAATCTTGCGCGATGAAAATATTAATGTCCCAAAATCCTCAAAGTCTTTGAGTGTTACAAAAAAGCACACAATAAGAACTGTTTCTCCTGGTTCGTATACGCATATCGGCCTTCAAAACCAAATAAATAAAGCTGAGCATCTCCTACAAAATTTAAGCAATATTGTTTTAGATATCGGGATCGACGGACTTCCTCTGTACAAAAGCAGAGTGAGCATATTTTTTTGGCGCAGATTTGATACAGCATAAATTAATGTGCTTGCTATTTAAAAATTCACTATTACTTATACCTATTTTGCATTCTAAATACTAGTAATATTACTCTCATTTACAGAAATCTAAGATATGGCAAAACATTTCAGCCGAAAAATGGAGAGATCTAAGAACGAATTGAAAGGTTAGCCATTGCAGCAATCCAACATTTACTTATTAATTAACTAATTTACATGTATTTCTTTAAGTTTGTTTGGAAAACCAAATTAACCAGTTGGAATATGGAGTTTCCGCACTTAAAGAGGAGATACAAAAATTAACAAGTAAATTTCATTTTAATAATATCTTACTCGTGCCAATTGCAACCCTTTTTTCCTTTTTAAAGGCCAAGTTGAAAAATTGGTAAAAGAACAGGCAAAAACCACTGTAAGTCTCGAGCTGTTATGGAAGGTGAAGAACAAGGCACTTCATTTTCCTATTAATTCGATAGAACGTTTATACGAAATTGAAGACAACATGGGAGAAAACGGTGATACCTATGTAAGATATCTATCATTTTGATTGTTTTATATTTCCGCAAATAACTAAATATATGTATGTATGTTTTCTCTTTCAGAAATCTACAATTAACTCTATTTTATGGGAAAATGGCTTGGACAAGGGATTGCCGAAATTAATAGCGCCAAAAGTGTTGACCTTATTCAACTTCGCGGGGATAAAAGGAAAGAAATCGTTCAAAAATTTAGAAAATTTGAATTCAATTTTGTATGGTAAGTTTATTTGAACTACTATTTTTTATTAACTACTACATATTTTAAATTCATAGTTTCTATTATATACATACATATATATATATAGATAACTATATATAATGATAGTAACGTATCAGGGTCTGTAACGGTTATGAGTTATATCCAAAAAGTTGATTTTTAATAATTATTTTCTGTGTTTTACTTTTTGATTAGAAAATAAAAGTTGGTCGGAAAATAAAACTCAAAAAAAAAACTTTTATTTTTTTGCTCAGCGAATAAAAGTTTTTCAGTTTAATTTTGGCTGCAATTGTAGATTTCGCCATATAAATAGGTAAAGTATATAAATAAATTTTAAATTTTTTTTATTTATAAACTTTAGCTACGTATTAATGTGGCAAAATCGACAGCTACAGCTAAAATTAAACTGAAAAGCTATTATTCTCTGAGCAAAAAAGTAAAACTCAGAAAATAACTTTTATTTTTAAAGCGAAATATAAAACACAAAAAATAACTTTTATTTTTTAAGCGAAATATAAAACTCCAAAAATAACTTTTAGTTTCTGAGCAGAAAAAAAAACTCAGAAAGTAATGATTAAAAATCTATTTTTTTTATAAAAATCGAAAAAATAAAGGAATGCACCTAGAGGTAGTTTGCGTTACGCTGATTAAATCTGTGTACTTCTTTTGCGTTTAGCATTTTTCCTTCAGTATGTTTTTTTAGTCAAAATTTAAAAAATAGCGATTATTTGCAATCCCTGTAACGTATGTATGTTTCAAAAATTTATTCCAGATTGTCTTCAAAGAAATGGCTACAACCACACGCAATATTGCAAGGAAGTGAAGGCGGCGATAAAAAAGGCCAAGCTGCGTTTTCACAAGCATCAATTTGACGAACGGCAGAAATCAAAGCCATAATTTTTTTAAGATTTTCCTTTTACCTAAATTTTTTTAATTACTATGTTACTTTTTTCTTCATACATACAAAAGTAAATGAATGAATATGAATATGAATGAATGAATGAAAATTTATGTATAATTTAATCATTTAATTTAAAATGAAAGGAAAAATGAAATTAATATAATGCATACTTTTTTCGTTTACAATTGAATGTATTATATGATCATTTAATTTAAAATGAATGGAAAAATTAAATAAATCTAATGCATACTTTTTTCGCTTACATCTAAATGTAGAATTGAATGCCATACTTTTCTAGGACATCGCCGTGGGGAAAATAATGAATATTTGAATGTGAAAATCGCCCTTATAATGATTATTTTTTGCATTACTATACATTACTTTTTCCCACTGGGTGGTGAATTTCATCAGGTTGTCAAAACTGGTTCAAAAAGGAGGAGTAATCTGTTTTCTCATGATAACTATCATAACGCGCCTCCACACTGGCCTAAATCCGCCACTATTGCAGCAGCCACTACAACCTAACCTTATGGTAATTCTTACACAAGGAAGCTAGAATTCAGGCGAACTTTGTTATTTATTACAACGTGAAGATGAGACCTTGTTGAAATTTGGACGTCATTTCATATTTTATATTTTTCGTTGCCTCAAAAATTTACAACTCAAATGTTAAATTGAAAAACTCATGCAATAACTAACACTGAGCACATCTGCTAAAATGAGTAAGTAGATAAGTATGTACATGCGACCAATCGCTTTAGTTGACGAGAATACCCTCATCAAAGCAAATCACTGCTAATACATGAGTGACATAAATTTAACATTTCAAATGTCAGCAATTACAACATTTTCTATTTGTAGAACAGATTAAGGTCGGTCAGTTGGTTGTCATCTTTACCTATATTTTTTTCTTTACACACATACACATAAACAAATGTAGACCAGAATATATGCAATTATTTGAGCAAGTGTAGTGATTTAAAAGTCACTGTCAGGGCAAATGGGCCAAAATGGGCAAATGCGAATTATTGTGCAATGGCAAAGTATGAAAAGAAAAAGGTGAGCAAAGTTTAAAAAGGGAAAGCAACCTAATTGATGTTAAGGGCAAGACTAAAGTATAACAACAGCTACTTTTGTCCAAGTGAATTTGAAGAAAGAGTAACAAATGGCAATAGGAGACGTATAGGTTTACAAAGTATTACCTTTGAGTGTTTAAATATGATTGACAGTAAAGTGAAGGATATATATTTATGTGTAGCTAACGTTTGACATTTGAGTCAATTGACAGCTAAGGTATATTTGCGCGTGTGGATGTATATGTATGTGTAGCAAGTGACGTCTGGAAATTCAAGCGATTCACAATTGACAATGTAAAACAAATGATATGAATAAGCACAACAACAATAAAAGAAAACAAGTAAGGAAGCCTAAGTTCGATTGGAATCGAACATTAGATACTCAGCTGTATGCTTTCATAGTTTGTTTGCGTTTGATGGAAACACGGTGTATTTTATATAAGGGGAGTGCTAGATAAAGTGGGCGTAGCCACGCCCATTTTCAAAATTTTTATCAGCCATCCAACTAGGCATATGAATATTATTCTTTGTGCAAAATTTCATTCCTTTATGACTTCTAGTTACAAAGATGTCACGTTACAAATTTCCAAAGGGTGTTCCAGAACTATCTTTATTAAAAAGTAGGCGTGGTCATAAACCGAATTCAATAATTTTTTGCGTGTCTATTAACTCAAGTTATAAAAGTGTATAAACCAAGTTCCGTCATAATATCTCAATTATTTGTCGAGTTAAAGGCTAAGAAATCTCGTATAACCCTTTGTCCAAAAGGAGGCGGTGCCACGCCCATTTTTCAAAATTTGTCTATTTTATGTTTCCGGTCTATTGTGGAACTCATGTCACAAAATTTCAATGAATTATCTTTATATTTGACAAAGATATCGCTTAAAATGTTTTTATTGGGCCACTTTATAATAATAATAATAATACAATGGCGCTATTATAACTCTGACGATCCCAATTCGAGGTGTGCTCCTTTTTGTTTTTTTTTCCTACTAATTGGGTGGACCTACAGTTTTATGCCGGCTCCGAACGGCGAAAGCATTTTTTGTGAGAAGCTTTTTCATGGCAGAAATACTCGCGGAGGGTATGCCGCCCACTGCCGAGAGGTGACCGCTCTTAAAAAAACCCAATAATTGGATTTTTACTAATAGAAATATTGTTTTGGTGTTTTGCTCGGACCGTGGTTTGAACCCGAGACCTCTGGTATAGCAGGCGAGCACTCTACCCACTGCACCACAGCGGCCACTTTATAATACATATATATATAAGTGGGCGTGGTCGTCAACCGATTTCTCTAAAATTTTCAACATGTATTACCACAATTAATAAAAGTGTACACACCAAGTTTCGTCATTATGTATAAATTATTAGTCGGGTTATGGGCTCATAAATCTCGTATATTCCTGCTTCTAAAAAGAGGCGGTGCCACGCCCATTTTCCAAAATTTTTGTGTTTTTCGTTTTATGTCCGCAGGTGGACTCCTGCCATAAAATTTCAATGATATATCTTTATATTTGACAGAGATCTCGCTTAAAATGTTTTTATTAGGTCATTTTATAATACACATATATAAAAGTGGGCGTGGCCGACAACCGATTTTAACAATTTTCCATCCAAACGTTTCCCTAAGTAAGCAAATCAAGCGTGCCAAATTTCATCGATATATCTTCAACGGTTTCTGAGTTATGACATATAAAACTTTCAATGTTTGACCCTTAATAAGTGGGCGTGGCACCGCCCATTTTCCAAAATTTCATCAAATTTCCTCTTAGGGGCCTGAGCTCAACACGTGGGTAAAATTTTATCACTCTAGCTATATTAGTGACTGAGATACCAAATTTCTGATTTTTGCTATATAGAAAAAGTGGGCGTGTCCATGGTCCGATTTCGCCCATTTTCAATACCAACCGTCCCAGTGTCGATACCAACTTCCATTTCAAATTTCATCAAAATATCTCAATTTTTGCGCGAGTTAGAGTGTTTACAGACGGACAGACGGACGGGCATGGCTCAATCGATTTCTCTTTTCACCCTGATCATTTTGATATATATAAGTCTATATCTATCTCGATTATTTCATTCTGTTACAATCCACCGTTATGTGATTAAAACTATAATACTCTGTGTACTAGTACAGCTGAGTATAAAAAGGAAAAGACAACAACTATAAAAGAATAAAACATAAAAACCGTTACAAATTTAAATTGCCACAAACAATAAATTGTCTGTCTGTCTGTCTGACTGTTTGCTTGATTGCATGCCTACTTTTATTGTTTATTGCTGGTTTTGTTGTGTCTTGTTTGCAGCGTGACAAATGCTAATTTAGGTTGATGAAATGTCAACCACAACAAAACACTAAAACAACAACAACAAAAATAACAACAAAAATAACAACAATAGCTACACAATGAGCGGCGAGTGAGTGAAATGGGCGGTAAAGGTGTGTTAGGCGGATGATAATTATGGGGCCTAGGGCGACATCTATATATATAAAAATGGTGTAAAAAATGTTACTAACCTCATCAGATGAGAACGGCTGGGCCGATTTCTGTAAAATTGTTTGTCAGTTGTTCGTATTCTCGAGGAGATGGTTCGTACGGAAGAAAATTTTGGGAAATCCCTCCGGAAAAGTCCGAAAATTGGAAAAATCGGTGTGTATATGTGTATGTGTGCATCTGTGGATGTGTGTCCTTTACAAACTCCCAAAGTAACCAGCCGTTCTTTATGAAATTTTCACAGTATATTCATGTGGTGTTAGTGCACATAGTAGTGTATAGAGAATTTCTAAAAAGAGGAAGCTTCTCGGAATACAGGCCTAAATGAGGACCCAGATCGATCCAGCAAGTCTTCGAGCAATATTGGTATCAAATGAAAGGTGTTGAACAGGCCTTCAACATAAAGTTATTTTCATTGCGATACCTAGGCCAGGTTCCCAGATATGGGTTAAAACGTGGGACCGAGTGACCATGGAAAGTTTCTGAGCGATATTGGTATTAAATGAAAGCTGTTGAGGAGGAGTTCAACAAAGAGCTTTTTAAATAGTGATGCCTAGGCCGGGTTCCAAGATTTGGGTCAAAGCGTGAACCCCTGAATGTTTTCGAACGATTTTGGTAGCAAATGAAAAGCGTTAAGCAGGCTTCCACATACAGCTATTTTCTATCTAAGGCTGTTTCCCAGAGATGGCTAAAGTAGTGGGCCCGGATGTTGATGGAAGGTCCCGGTAGGTAGCTATAGGGATAGGGGTAGGGATAGGGATAGGGATAGGGATAGGGATAGGGATAGGGATATGGATATGGATAGGGATAGGGATAGGGATAGGGATAGGGATAGGGATAGGGATAGGGATAGGGATAGGGATAGGGATAGGGATAGGGATAGGGATAGGGATAGGGATAGGGATAGGGATAGGGATAGGGATAGGGATAGGGATAGGGATAGGGATAGGGATAGGGATAGGGATAGGGATAGCGATAGGGATAGGCATAGGGGTAGGGATAGGGATAGGGATAGGGATAGGGATAGGGATAGGGATAGGGATAGGGATAGGGATAGGGATAATGATATGGATAAAGATAGGGATAAGGATAGGGATAGGGATAGGGATAGGGATAGGGATAGTGATAGTGATAGTGATAGTGATAGTGATAGTGATAGTGATAGTGATAGTGATAGTGTTAGTGATAGTGATAGGGATAGGGATAGGGATAGGGATAGGGATAGGGATAGGGATAGGGATAGGGATAGGGATAGGGATAGGGATAGGGATAGGGATAGGGATAGGGATAGGGATAGGGATAGGGATAGGGATAGGGATAGGGATAGGGATAGGGATAGGGATAAGGATAGGGATAGGGATAGGGATAGGGATAGGGATAGGGATAGGGATAGGGATAGGGATAGGGATAGGGATAGGGATAGGGATAGGGATAGGGATAGGGATAGGGATAGGGATAGGGATAGGGATAGGGATAGGGATAGGGATAGGGATAGGGATAGGGATAGGGATAGGGATAGGGATAGGGATAGGGATAGGGATAGGGATAGGGATAGGGATAGGGATAGGGATAGGGATAGGGATAGGGATAGGGATAGGGATAGGGATAGGGATAGGGATAGGGATAGGGATAGGGATAGGGATAGGGATAGGGATAGGGATAGGGATAGGGATAGGGATAGGGATAGGGATAGGGATAGGGATAGGGATAGGGATAGGGATAGGGATAGGGATGGGGATAGGGATAAAGATTGAGATTGAGATTAAGATTGAGATTGAGACTGAAATAGAGATAGGGATTGGATAGAGATAGGGATCGGGGGAAGTAGGTTTGTCGCGGCGAATATAACTATAACTTTTATTCAGAGAATAGACAATTTTTCATTATTCGCAGTCATTAAGATGGACTCTAAGATAATGGTTAGCAATACGGTAATCAAAGACTTTTCTTTAGGCTTCGTAGGAATAAATTTTGGCAGAACAACGTCTGCCGGGTCAGCTAGTTTTATATTAAGTTTTTACTTATTTACTACATACATATTTATATGAGCTCTTTTACAAAACTATTGGTTTCAGTGTACATTTGGAATAGATATTCTATAAAATTGTTTGAAAATATTAATACATATAGTAATACAAATAATTGTAACAAATCACCAACATGTCACAGAAAGTCAGACCTAATTCAAGGTTGCTGCCAAGAAAGGGGGGGAGGGAGAAAGGGGGTAAAGTAATAAAAGACTAATTAAGGTTGATGGTAGTATTATAATGACATGTCTATGTACATATAAATATAGCCGTGTACTTTAGTCGATTTTCTATTAAGCGACCGTGAAAAGAACGCTCAACTTGCTGGACATAAATCTCCATAGATCAAGCATTAGATACGATATACTTAAAAACTTCTACTTAAGTATAATCCGATTCTAATGAAATTGTGGCCGTTGTGGTGCAGTGGGTAGAGTGCTCGCCTGCTATGCCAGAGGTCTCGGGTTCAAACCACGTTCCGAGCAAAACACCAAAACAATTTTTCTAATTAGTAAAAATCCAAATATTGGGTTTTTTAAGAGCAGCGGTCACCTCTCGGCAGTGGGCGGCAAACCCTCCGAGAATATTTCTGCCATGAAAAAGCTTCTCACAAAAAATGCATTCGCCGTTCGGAGCCGGCATAAAACTGTAGGTCCACCCACCTAAACAAAAAGGAGCACACCTCGAATTGGGAGAGAAGCTCGGCCATAAAACTCGTCAGAGTTATAATAGCGCCATTGTATTATTATTATATAATGAAATTAGAAGTGATAATTTTGATATTGTGACAAATGTTAGATCAGGTCGGTCAGTGTTCCCTCACATAGACGACATGTGGTCTTATAGGCTTGACAGACGGCAGCGATAATCCCGATTACCGCAACAATTAGTACGATTCAAATTTTACCCTGACAGACGGCAAGTATTGCGGATTAACAAAACAGCCGAAGGAAGGTAGGCGCAGCGTCGAATTCAAAAACTTATTTTTTTTTATTTACAAAGGTAGAGTGTAATGTCAAAATCAAAGCGAATTCACATCATGGTGAATAGTAATGGGCGAGTGAGTCCCAAGAGAATTCAGATTTCACCCAAGGCGAAATATCATTTTGATATTTCACTCAACCAATTACAATAACAAAATACAATGGAAATTTCTAAATTCGCCTATGCGCCTACCGTCTGTCAATGCTATTAGTGTTGCCAACAGCGTATTGGAGGCGTTATATAGTAAACTGGGAATACAGGAAGTTCGGAAGTTTTAGTATTTTGTGTATTTCCCGATACTCAATGCCTGCTAGGGATGAGAGGTGTGCAGAACCGAGGCCGCTGAGGCGGAGTCTTTCAAAAGCTGGACATTGACAGAGAAGATGTTCCAGAGTGCCAACAGCATTGAGTTCGTTCCATGCCGCGCATGCCTGATTCTGCTCCAGTCTGAGAGATGGTCTGAGTCAGTGCCCTGTTAGTGTGCCGACCTCCAGTCTGCAGTCTGCTCTAGGAAGTGTGAGTAGATAGTTTGCGGTTTTAACGTTGTATGAACGAAGCATGATTTTGGCGATCTTGCGGAATGACAGGGGTTTCCACTAGGAATTGCCTGTTCGTATCAGTGCCTGATGTATTTAAGATTTATGGTACTCACTTGCGAGTACCCCAATACTGCCGATTGGTTGGTTGGTTGGTTAGAGTGACGAGTGCGCCAGACTCCAATCAGCACCGGAGCACCGTTTTGATACCACGC
This sequence comes from Urophora cardui, assembly GCA_960531455.1. Lineage (NCBI taxonomy): Eukaryota > Metazoa > Arthropoda > Insecta > Diptera > Tephritidae > Urophora > Urophora cardui. Next base: position 110,721,161 of record OY482674.1, on the reverse strand, counting down.
CTCGTGACTAAAGAACCAGAAACCAGAAGAATAGAGTAAACGAGGATATCAATTCGGAAACCAGGACATGAAATGAAATGAAATGAAATATCCATCCTATTAAGATATCTAAGATGTCCCTCAGCCGGCCTGGCGCCCTTGAGTTCAGAGAGGCTTGCTTTCCAAGGAATTTCATTCTGCATAGGCAGTGTAAAGGACATTCGCATAGCAGGTGCTCCACCATCTCCTCCGCTGCTGGAAGTTTACACAGGGTATTATGATCCAATCTCAATTGGGCAAGTGGGTACCAATAGCTCAATGGCTCGTGAACAGCGCAGTTAAGCGGGAAATGTCCCTCCTGTCGCATCTTAAACATAGCTGAGGAACGTATCTCAGCAACAGACTTCTACAGACTCTGCAGCTCCGCAACCGCTTCCATCTGGTTTTTGCCTCCTGCTCAAACTAGTGCCGAGTGATTCGGCCCTTGTTGAAGCCCAGTGGCGTAAGAACCTCTCGTGCCTCCGCGATGTCAAGTGCCGAGCCTTGCCTAGCCAGGTCATCAGCCATTTCGTTTGCCTTGACGTCGCGATGGCCCTGCACCCGAGACGCTGTAACGGGTTGCTAGGCCCACCCAAGAACCACCCTCTACACTGCAAGCACCTCATCCGCCTCTGCGACGTCAAGAGCCGAGCCTTGTCGGGCCAACTCATCAGCCATTTCGTCTCCCTGATAGATCCCAGAGCCTTTAGATACGCCTGACTATTCGAGAAAGTGCCTATACTTTTTCCAACGACGGCATTTTCTGTGTATAAGCATACAATTTTGTATACTCGCTTTTAACATTGTATTATTGAAAAAAAAAATTTGAATTTCCTCGGAAAGGATGTTTACTCATCGCTTGGGGAAATCTCGCTCCAAGTTCTACTGTGGGACATTTGATGCCTGGCTTTGAATGCAATTTTTCCGTAAAAAAGGATCTCATAAGAATTCATCTACCGTAGCAGATACCTGCCAAAATCGGAATAAACTGTAAGTCCATTCAAATCCAAATTCACATTACTCTGCTTCTTCATTTTGCTTGCAAAAATGTATCGAATTATCATCAACTCATGGAGAAAACACAGCGTGTTCTCACTAAATTAACTGATTGCTTGTTCTTTTACTTTTTAAACTTGTCAGCTTGTGTTCAATGTTATGACATGTTAATTTACGATATCGCTAGCTTAGAGTGCAAACTGTGTAAGTCCTTTTTTTCAAACTTTGTAGGAGAGACAAAAAACAAAAAATAAAAAAATTTCGAAATGAAAAAAAAAATTCTGTTCATGTAAAATTTTGGACTTACACAATTTTCTTCGTTTTTGGACTTACAAAATTTGCGTATCATTGAATAACAACGAGTAGAAATATGACAAGTATCACAGACTTGTTTAGCGTGGTGCGTATTTGATTTTTCTAGCGTTCTACATAAAAATACACTTTTTCATAAAAAATGGACTTACACAGTTTGCACTCTAAGCTAGCGATATACATACTAATCTAAGTCTATTTCATTTCGCGTCTACCATGTCTTGTGACGTTGAGAAGCATCACTAATATCTTAAAATTAAAACTGTCAAAAATTGTTATTTTTTCTTTTATTGTTCTTTATAACATTTTCCAGACGCTTTCTGATGACACCAAAACAGAAAGTATATACATACATATGTATATTACACGCTAGATATATGCAAAAAAGAAACTCTGTGATCTAAATTATCATCCGCTCAGTAACTTTCCAACGACTATCAACACCACAAACAACAATAAAAAAAAGTATGCAAAATATTTCCTAGAATCATATTCTTCACGCATTCCTTTCAATCTGTATTCAATGCTGGCTGCTGCTTCTGTTCATTTATAACACCATAAATAACTCAATAAAATTCTTCAACTATTAAAGGTTAATGAACTACACAGCGCGCTTTGCGAATATGCAACCATGTGTGCTTCACGAGTATAATATGCCCCATTGATGATGCACTGCGAAGTGAGCGAAATTTATGAATACATAAATGATGATGGGTGTGTGTAGTGGTGCGGTGAAATGATATTAATGCAACCAAAGAGATATACATACATACATACATACATACATACATACATACATACATACATTCATACATTCATACATAAAATATATGTACATTTGTATGAAACAATGCACTGCATTTATGTATATTTATCCAGCAATGAGTGTACTATGTAGAATGCCAATGCAAATATTTGCCATGCGTGCGCTGCGTTCTGCGCCCAGAGACAGTCATATTTGCAATCGAATTTACATTCGCATTTGGATTCGCTTTCCCATGCCTGTTTGTTTCGAACGTTATTCGCCAACGTATGTACATATGTAGCAGAGGCGGTCGCTTCATACAAGCCGAGAAGCCCGGCTTGCGTACACATTTTCGTTCATTTCATACGAAATTCTTTATAATCTGGTTATTTTACATTTTAAATGTGCTTACTATTTATGTTCTCAATAATATAGCCCCCACTGTAACATGCCCCTAAAAGCCTGCTAAGAAAATAGCGCAAATACACCGCCAATCCACCTCACAATGTGTATTTTGTTTGTACAGCCAATCACAGCACAGTGAGCATGCTTCAACGTTTCCACACATTAGCTTTTACGTGGCTCTCAAAACAGAATAACATAGCTTGTTTTCTCGCTTTCGCTAAGGAGAAACCAATTGCTTATTCTCAGACTTAAATTGAAAAAACTAGCAAAGCACTTTTTTTATTTTTCACATCAAATTTGTATGCGAATATGAAGCTGGCTTCGGCATTCAAAAGTTCAGTATTCACAGTCATATGCATATTTGATTTGATTTTCGTTTGCATGTACATACTTATGCACGTAATTTTTACATGTGCATGTGCATGCAAACATAAATATCAAATACCAGATTATAAAAGGGTTGATTGTGATTTTTGGCGACTATTGGCACAATATCAAGATAATTTTAAAAAGCGGTGGAAATCAAATTGGACCTCAGTTTTTCAAACACTAAAGCACCCATTTTTTAGACAATAAGCAAATACACATGCTACTGCTGAAATTTCCGTCGGTATAAGGAAACTAAAAATACCTCTGCGCATTCGTGTAAGATTTCCCTAGCGCACATTTTTATATTTAAGAATTATGTAAATACGAAATTTTTATTTTAAAAATGTTCAGAGTAAAATTGCAAAATCAAGAAAAAACAATTTTAATTTAAAAATGTTTATTTTTATTTTAAGCACTATGAAATTTTGAAGGAAAAACTTTCGTTTTTATTCCATTAATTTTAATTTTTAATTTAAACATGTTTCTTTTTAAATCCTAAATACATTTTAATTTAAAAAATTTAATTTTTAATTTAAAAATTTTCATTTATAAAATAAAAATGACTTGGTTTAAAACGCGCATTATAAAAATAAAAATTTTATATTTGATTCCTTTTCTCTGAGTATACAAAAAAAAAATGTGTATCAGGAAAACAAAAATAAAAAATACATATGAAAAAAAAAAAAAAATAAATAAACGAGAAGAAACGATCCTGAAATACCCGAATTGTTCAAATGCCCGTACAAACATACGCGTAATAAACAAACAGACGAGCGTTCGAGCATTGAAAAGCATTCGGGCCACCCGAAAATGTTAAAAAGAAATGGAGAACTCTAAATCAAAGTCAATGACGGAACGCAATCAGACTTTTAAATAACACAGGCCGACAAGAAATTTGACCATAAACCAGACCATACTTTCCTAAAGGTTTTCAATTCAAATCTGGACGCAGAATTGCTCTATCACGTCAGGATTTTGTGATATCCTAACCTAAATGTGCAAAAAACACCGTTTTTGCCTATTTTTGAGGTTATATGTAAACGACAGATTATTTAAAAAAAAAAAAGAGCACACATAGCATCTTAAAGAAGAAGTCTTTATCTTACGAATGGCGTCGAGTTTGCTCAAATATCTTTTTTTTTCGCTAAGATAGAGCTATTTAAAGTTTATAAGAATTAACGTAGGTATGATGCAGTAGAACACATACCTCTTACGATAAGTCTGCAAATTTCAATTGCTCTATCTTAGCAAAAAAAAAAGATATTTGAGCAAACTCAACGCCATTCGTAAGATAAAGACTTCTTCTTTAAGATGCTATGTGTGCTCTTTTTTTTTTTTTAAATAATCTGTCGTTTACATATAACCTCAAAAATAGGCAAAAACGGTGTTTTTTGCACATTTAGGTTAGGGTATCACAAAATCCTGACGTGATAGAGCAATTCTGCGTCCAGATTTGAATTCAGCGCATCGAAAACCTTTAGGAAAGTATGGTCTGATATATTGGTCAAATTTCTTGTCGGCCTGTGTTATTTAAAAGTCTGATTGCGTTCCGTCATTGACTTTGATTTAGAGTTCAGCGCATCAAAAACCTCTAGGAAAGTATGTTCTGGTTTGTGGTAAAAAAAATCGGTCTCATTTTGTCGGCCTGTGTAATACAGCAAAGGAAATTACATAAATGGCTAATGGTAATGGTTATGCTTCACACATAGGCTTGCCCAGGCAATTTATGCTAGGTCCGCCACTGATATGTAGGTATGTAAGTGCGTGCTCTTGCTCATTTCACCATTAACCCAGCCCCAGCCGGAGTCATTTATCACTTTACGAGTTTGCTTTTGTTTTACGCAAATGAAGCATAAAAAGTTGTTGCTGCTGCTGGTGCTGTTGCTCCGGCCGTTGCCATTCAGGCTAAATTAGCATCATTAGCAGTCGCCGCGGCACTTTATTCATCTGTTTTATTTCTTTTGTTTTTGTTTTTGCTTTAATAAAACGCTGTGTGTCTGATTCATTGCATTGTATTGGTGTGAAAATGCGAGTTTGCTTATTTGTTTCTTTTAATTCCTTATTTTTAGTGTTTTGTTTTGTTGCTCGCATTTGTGTAAAGTGACCTCAGTGGGGTTTATGTGTTCATTTCCCATTTTACTTCAACTTACTTTACATTTACTTAAGTGAGGTGAATCGTTTATTTTTGCAGCACATTGATTAATTTCTAATGCTTTTCTAGAATGCATTGTGGAACGATTTTTCGCCAGCCCTTGTCAAGTTTGATTTGGTTATAAACCAAACTCATTTGTTTTTGATAGTTCGCACATTAAAAATGAATAGTTTCTTAATTAAGAGGAAATCCAATTAGGATTTATAATGACAAAACGAAGTGTAGGAAGGTGTTCGCTAACAGCCTTAGAAGTTAGAAGAATTTATAGGAAGGAAAGTAAATAAAAAGTTTCCAAATCGAACTGTTGCATTTATGATTGGTCGCTGGAGTACAATTAAACTGGAATAATTAGTAGAGTACATAAAAGTATTACAGCGGAACATAAAGTGCAAACGAAGGTCATGTCGCCTATCGTTCGACTTGCGCGATAATAATACACCAATCTTCAACTTGTAGCTGAAGAAGAATTACAACTGCGCAAGAGACTCGTGTCATATATATTAGAATTCCGTAGCCCCCTCAACTTCTACAGATGCAGAATATATCCAGACATACTAAACATACAATATCTACTCTGAAAAAAATACCCGTAGTTAAACCAAAAACCTTCGGTTGTTGAATCTCCGTCTTTGATTCAACAGCAAAAGTATTTGTTTTTACAGCAAAGTTTTTGATCCAACAATTTATTCAAAAACGGGCGTTGTTGTTTCAAAAACTTGCTTGCTTTTAAAAAATTTTTTGTGAGAAAATATTTTTTTGTGAGAAAACCAACAAAAAAAATAATGATGGAGAGAAGATGAAGAGAAAAATCCAAACAAAAGTTTATTTTTAGCAACAATTTTGTCCCCGTTGTTGATTTAAAGGCAAAAGTATTTGACCCAACAGTTTCCATTGTAAACAAAACTAATGAGAACAAATTTTTTTAAATTTTGTTTTTATAATGATTCAAATAATTCATGGATTCCTTTTTAGGAAATGGAAGTATAAATAGGTTACTATAATTCAATATAATGTTGAATGTTCCACTATGTGATGATTGGATAGAATTTCAGGTTGATGTCATGGTTCGAATCCGGAGGAGCATATAAAATAAAGAAGAAAAATCAGAATAAGAAATAAAGATAGCAACCAGTGTTGCCGCAGCCTCAAAAAATTTGGTATCAAAAATTGATACCTTCATGGTTTTTTCGTATCACCGAAAATTTTTTGGAAAAAATACTTCAATTAATCAAAAAAGCTGTTTTCGAGCTTTTAACCCGTATAACAATTTGATACGTCCATTTTTTTTTCGTATCACCAAAAAAATTTTTACAAAAACCTTCGATTTCCTTGTATTTCGGGCAATGTGCATACATGAAGACGCGCGTGCCGTCATGTGTGGCTAGCTTTAGTGAGCCGTGCTCATTCCTTCCATGGGCAGTGATGCCTACTATAAAGTTTGATAAAATATTGCTCTTTTTTGTATTTTCAAAGACATTCACAATACATGTTTTTCGTGGCAGTCACAGGTTGTTAAAATTTAAAAAAAAAATCTTAAAAATGAAAAAGAATCGGTTAATATTCTTTGATTTTGATTAAATTGTATCAAAATTATTTGATACGGATTAAAAATGTATCAAATTTGTTCTACGGCAAAATAAAAAGTATCTACGTATCTTCGGCTTAAAAAAGTATCACATTTGATACGATTGTATCAAAACGGCATCACTGATAGCAACCAGTGAATGATAAGAAGGAGAGAAGAATAGGAGAACAAGCGGAGGCTACATATTTGCAGTTGGGACCCGGACGGAGAGAAGATGAAGAGTAAAATGCAAAAAAAAATTTATTTTTAGGTGAAAATTTTTTCCAACAATCTCCGTTATTGACTTAAATTAACAACGCTCGCACCTTTGAAACAACAACGGAGCGTTGTTGGGCACATTTCAACTGTGGAAAGTAGTTGATTTAACAGCGAAAGTCTTTAGACGTTTTTTTTTAGAGTAGCATCTGGTGAATCTCTCATAGCTTCAACCACCATACAGTCGCTTAAACCAACTTATCCTCTGATACGACATAGTCGAAGTTGCCCAAAAAACGTGCTTGACGATATATGATTTCCATAGTGTAGAATTTTATATTCCCCTAGACTCTGAGGCCTTCTTTTCTATTGAAATTGATGCTCATAAATTGCTAATTGACCGCCGAAATTACAGAAAAAACGCCAGCCTGTGATCTGACCCTAACTAGAAGCACTCTTGTGGTTAGTTAGACTTTGACCCTTGTTTTCTATTGAAATTGATGTCCATAAATAAAAACTCAAAGCAGCCTTCGCCAACACAAAAAAGGTATTTCTTAAGCAGAGACAAATGCGATTGCCACTGAGTATTCTACGCTTTTCAATTTATCTCAGAACTTGCTCTTTTCAGTCCGTTGGAACTGCACTTTATTCTCAGAGTTAAAAGTTACAATTGTCGCATTGTCCCCTAGTTAGGTCTTATTATTCGATGTGGGAGAGATCTTTACAAAGATTAGTCGTCTTAATTTTCTTTAAGCTCAAACTGTTTATGAAATGTACGTACATATGGCAATCCTCTACACTTACCTAATTAAGCTTTTTAAAGAAATTGGATATTAAATAAGTACCTGAAAAAAGAAAAGGAAAAAATAAATTATTAATATTAATTTTTTATTTTTATTTTAAATTTAATGCTTATTATTTTAATGTAGATTTTTTTACTGAAAGTTTTTAATTTTTTAGTATTAAGTTATGTCAGCTCGTCGCCTGACAGATCTGCCAGACATAAATTCTATCAAAATCTTCTCTGACAGCCAAGCCGCCATAAAATCCTTACAGAGTAACAATGCTACATCTATAGTTGCAATGAAATGTAGGGAGTCTTTGAACAAACTAGCCGAAAGGTGCGACCTGAACGTCATTTGGGTTCCAGGCCATAGCAACGTTCGGGGCAACTGCATTGCAGATGAGTTGGTAAGGGAAGGCACAAGCTTGCAGGATATCACATCTACGGCATGGGTTGGCCCCCCGCTTAACTCATGCAAGCATTGGTTGAGATCTCGCTCCATTGAACAGGCTAACGCTAGATGGGCCAAGGAGTCAACTTGTGTGATTTCTAGGCAAATCTGGCCTAGACTGGATGAGGCTAGGTCTGTATCGGTGCTGCATCTGAATCGGCTCTCTATAGGTCCGCTGGTGGGACTTCTAACAGGCCATTGTCTTATGGGCACTCACGCCTCTCGCATGGGCCTATATAAAAACGACTTCTGCCGCAGCTGTAGGGACGTGGAGGAAATAGAGAGTGTTGAGCACTATCTATGCCACTGCCCCGCACTGTCGCTATCCAGGTACCGCTTCCTCCATAAACACTTTTTCGAGTGCCTGGCGGAGATGGAAAATGCAAGGACACTAGATTTTCTGCGCTTCATGAAACAAACGCGCTGGTTTAGCTTCACGGGCATCTAATCTTATCATACTTTTGAATCTAATTTTTCCGGAAAGGTTTGTAAACAGGGATAAGGAAGCTAGGGCTCCCGTGTGGTATCACAATGGGCCACCTCGGCCTAAGTGTGTCCCCGCTTTCATGAATTGCGGAGACAGCCACCTCAACCTAACCTAACCTAACCTATGTTTTATTTTATTTTTATTATCCTTTATTTATTTATAATAATATAATAATATAATACAATGACGAGTTTTATGGCCGAGCTTCTCTCCCAATTCAAGGTGCTCCTTTTGTTCTTTCTACTAATTGGGTGGACCTACAGTTTTATGCCGGCTCCGAACGGCGAATGCATTTTTTGTGAGAAGCTTTTTCATGGCAGAAATACTCTCGGAGGGTATGCCGCCCACTGCCGAGAGGTGACCGCTGCTCTGAAAAAACCCAATAATTGGATTTTTACTAATTAGAAAAATTGTTTTGGTGTTTTGCTAGGACCGGGGTTTGAACCCAAGATCTCTGGCATAGCAGGCGAGCACTCTACCCACTGCACCACAGCGGCCATTTATTTATTTATAACAAAACGTTAATTCTGATCCTCATTTTACGTTGGTTTATTTTTTCATTTTATTTAAATTTTTCTATTTTCTTTTATTTATTTTATTTCATTTCATTTTATTTAATTTTTTTTATTTCCTTTCTTCTTCTTTTTTATATTGCACTAGCTGACCCGGCAAACTTCGTTCTGCCCAAAATAGATTTTTTTATTAATTTCATTTCAAAAATTGTTATTACACCGGTATTGTTTTTAATAGCAACCCAGCAGTATTTATCATTTATTATTTTTATTTTATTTTACTTTATTTTATTTTATTTTATTTCTTTTTATTTTATTTTAATTTAAATTTTATTTATTTTTTTTTTTTTCATTTTATTTTTTATGTTATTTTATTTTTTTTTTATTTTATTTTTTTTTAATTTATTTATTATTATCATTTTCTCATTCATTGTTCACTTTTTCATTGCCTTTTTATTTTGCGAGCACATTTTTCGCGAAAATGCCTTTTCACCTTGTTGTTAACGACGCTAAACACGTATAAAATGTTTCTTTGGGAAAATAAAGATTTGCTCATCATCTTGAACAAAATAAATTACTCATACGCCCCGACATCAGCAGCCAGCGAAATAAAAGCAAACAATAAATACTCAAAACAATCAAGTCAATCTGTTACAAATGGCACTCAGATGTTTACAAACCTAAGCATATATGTATGTATATATTTGTTTATATGTATATGTATGTATGTATGCATGTACGTAAGTGAAGTGTAAAGTGTCGAATAATTTCCGTAACAAGCCCCAAGCAAACATTTTGCGTGACATTTAAATTTCGCATTCCTTTTGCGCAAACTTTTGGCATTCTTTTAAGTTGAAAAGTTTTTCAGCGTGCGATTAGTTGTTGTGGTCTTTTTTTATTTCTTGCTTTACTTATTTCTAAGTCCCCATAAACAATCATATATGCATAGCTCATATTTGCAGACACTTAAAGGGGAAGCAAAAATATTTTTTTTTTTTGTTAAAAAGTTTTACAAAACGCAGCAAAAGCATTGTCATATTTACACACATGTACATACATATATATGTATATTAATTTTGTAAGTGCGTATGGCTGTTTGATTGTTTGAAATTCCAATTGCGTTTATGTGCAACTCATGCACTCATACTTTCATATATTAATATAAGTATATACTCAACACATGTGTCTTTGAATTTGCCAAAAAAATATTTTTTGTTGACATGCACTTTGAGACCAAACTTTTTTGGTTTTCATTTCTCATTTTATTCTTCTACACATTCTGATGTTTTTTTCTTTTTTTTTTGCATTATGAAATGCATTGAAATAATACGCACTTCAATAAAATGCACGCGAATGCCATTAAAACTTGCAAATGGAAAAGTCGCAAATGACAGCGAAGAAGTTTGGAAAGTATTATAAAATAATTCGTCGAGAATTAAGAATAAATTTATAAATACTTTGGAACTGTTTTAGAGCTTCATATTTGTCAAAGTGAATTTTTTGTTTAAAGTTTTTTCCTTTGTTTAAAGTTTGCAATTTCTACTATTACTAAACTTATATTTCAGCAAAGTTATATTCGCATTTTATACATACCTACCTACATATGTTCCATTTACAAAATATTTGCACATGCGCTAGTTTATTTGGAAATTATACAAGCATTCTTTTACTTCAATTGTTAATTTTCAATTTCAACTTATTCTGTTTAGTATTTTCATTATAATTTATTTTCATTATATAGTTACTATTCAATTTAACTTCCAAACTAGATTTTATATTTAGCTTCTGTCCTCATATACATACATTGCCTTCTTAACTATGGTAATTTCTACTATTTCGATTTACTTTTCTTTTTTTCATTGCTCGTGACTGCACACACTTGCCAAACTTTTAATTGTTTTTAATATTTCAAGCGGATTAAATGAAAATTTAGTTAGGCTCACCACAGCACTTTCAGGAAATTGCATTGAAAATTTGTGCACTAGCATTATACGGGATTTTTTTAGAATTAAACAAAAAAAAAACATTTTAATTTTATGCAAGCATATATCCTTAATTGAGTGCTGGCTTTTATATTTGAAGTGAATTTAAATGAGCTATTGGCCAGTTTTTTTAATGAAGAAAAATTGAAAAAATTATTTTGGTAGAAGTTATGGATCCATTTCCGAGACCACCACATCCCCTCATCAGACTTCTTCATGCGGCCTCAACCGAGAATCGAACTTAAGTCGTTCGATTGGTAGTCACATGTCTATCCCATTGAGCTACCACCGCCGTCAGCTTTGTTTCGCTTAAATTTCAATTTTCCCTCCATTACAATCTACATACCAACAACAGTAGCTTAATGACACTCTGCCTTTGCTACCTAGTATGTTGGTGCGATTGTGTGTTTGGTTTGTACAAAGTTCTAAAGCTATTAACAAGCAAAGCTTTTGTACAAGCAATGTTTGTTATTGTTTTCAGATTTTTTGTTTTTCGGCAGGCTCTCCGATATACATATTTACGTTTGTATTTATATGGCCGTTTTAATTCTAATAATTATTTTATGTGAATTAAAACAAGTAAGGAAGCCTAAGTTCGAGTGGAATCGAACATTGGATACTCAGCTGTATGCTTTCATTGTTGTTTACGTTTGATGGAAACACGGTGTATTTTATATAAGCGAGTGCTGCATAAAGTCATCCAACTAAGCATATGAATATTCTTTGTGCAAAATTTAATTCCTTTATGACTTCTAGTTACAAAGATGTCACGTTACAAATTTCCAAAGGGTGTTCCAGAAATATCTTTGTTAAAAAGTAGGCGTGGTCATAAACCGATTTCAATAAATTTTTGCGTGTCTATTAACACAAGTTATAAAAGTGTATAAACCAAGTTTCGTCATAATATCTCAATTAGTTGTCGAGGTATGGGCTCCGAAATCTCGTAGATTCCGTTGTCTAAAAAGAGGCGGTGCCATGCCCATTTTCCAAAATTTTTATACTTTTTGTTTCCGGTGTACTGTAGAACTCATGCCACACAATTTCAATGAATTATCTTTATATTTGACAAAAATATCGCTTAAAATGTTTTCATTAGGCCCCTTTATAGTTCCCATATATAAAAGTGGGCGTGGTCGTCAACCGATTTCGCTAAAATTTTGAACATGTATTACTACAAGTAATAAAAGTGTACACACCAAGTTTCGTCATTATATATCAATTATTTGTCGAGTCATGGGCTAAGAAATCTCGTATATTCCTGTTTCTAAAAAGAGGCGGTGCCACGCCCATTTTCCAAAATTTTTGTGTTTTTTGTTTTATGTCCATAGTTGGACTCCTGCCATAAAATTTCAATGATATATCTTTATATTTGACAGAGATATGGCTTAAAATGTTTTTATTAGGCCACTTTATAATACCCATATATAAAAGTGGGCGTGGTCGTCAACCGATTTTGGCAATTTTTCGTCCAAACATTTGTCTAAGTAAGTATATCACGCCTACCAAATTTCATCGATATACCTTCAACGGTTTCTGAGTTATGACTCATAAAACTTTCAATGTTTGCCCCTTAATAAGTGGGCGTGGCACCGCCCATTTTCCAAAATTTCACCACATTTCTTCATAAGGGCCTGAGGTCAATACGTGGGTGAAACTTTATCACTCCAGCTCCATTAGTTACTGAGATACAAAATTTCCGATTTTTACTATATAGGGGAGGTGGGCGTGGTCATGGTCCGATTTCGCCCATTTTCAATACCGTCCGTTCCTGTCTTGATACCAACTTGCATTCCAAATTTCATCAAAATATCTCAATTTTTGCGCGAGTTATCGTGCGTACAGACGGACAGACGGACAGACGGACGGACGGACGGACGGACGGACATGGCTCAATCGATTTCTCTTTTCACCCTGATCATTTTGATATATATAAGTCTATATCTATCTCGATTATTTCATTCTGTTACAATCCACCGTTAGGAAATCAAAACTATAATACTCTGTGTACTAGTACAGCTGAGTATAAAAATGGCCAATAGCTCATTTAAATTCACATAAAATAATTATTAGAATTAAAACGGCCATATAAATACAAACGTTTTATATTTGAAGTTTATTATAAAATAAATTGGGTTCATTGTGAAATCAGTTTGAACTAGAGCTCTAGATACCCGGGTATCGAACAAATCGAATTGATCGTTTTTGTTTGAAGCCCGTTTGTTGTTCAAATGCCCGTACAACCATTCGAGCATTCGAGCTTACAAAGAAAAAAAATTTGTATCGAAAAAACAAAAATAAAAACAATTACATATGAAGAAGAAAAAAAATAATAAACAAAAGAAAAAAAACAAACTTCAAAATGCCCGAATTGTTCAAATGCCCGTACAAACATACGGGTAATAAATAGAGCTCCAGATTTTTTTTGAACATTTTCGAGTAGCCCGAACAAATGTTGTTCAAATGCTCGAACAGTCGTTTGTTTGTTTATTACCCGTATGTTTGTACGGGCATTTGAACAATTCGAGCATTTTGAAGTTTGTTTTTTTCTTCTGTTTATTATTTATAATTTTTTTTCTTCTTCATATGTAGTTGTTTTTATTTTTGTTTTTTCGATACACATTTTTTTTTGTTTGTAAGCTCGAATACTCGAATGTTTGTACGGGCATTTGAACAACAAACGGGCTTCAAAAAAAAACGATCAATTTGAACTGTTCGATACCCGGGTATCTAGAGCTCTAGTAATAAACAAACAAACGACTGTTCGAGCATTTGAACAACATTTGTTCGGGCTACTCGAAAATGTTCAAAAAAAATCTGGATCTCTAGTTTGAACTGGTACGTCCATAGCTCTGAAAATGTTCGTGAAGTTGCCACAAAAAGTGCAGAATTAGTACCTACATATCGCACCTTAAATCATAAAGTGACACAACTGAAAATTCAAGAAAATTCAAAAGACCAAAAAAACTTTTATTTCCTACAGGCATTGATGTGACAAAAGGCCACGAATAATGATTATTTTTTGTCAGTCAAAAGAGACACTGATGGAAAAGATTTTTCGGCAGTGGCTAGAGATATGTTCTGTGTATGAGTTTACGAAAAAAAAATTCGATTTAAAAAAGTTTTGAGTTGTGTCACTTTATGATATAAGGTCTGATATGTAAGAAGAACTAAGAATGGTCCTGAAATTGAATATACTCAAATATCTACAGAGATGCCTCTTAAATCATGTTTTGCGATTTTCTCCTAAATTTTGCCTCTCCTATTTTCTATTAAAGTATTTCAAACGAGCATCAAATATATCGAAAATGTATCGAAAATATATCGAAAATGTATCGAAAATATACCGAAAATATATCGAAAATATACCGATAATGAAATGAAAATTACCGAATTTGTATCGCAAATGTACCGAAATACTCCTAAGCCACCGCAGTGTATCGAAAATGCATCGCAGTAAATATAAAATACCGATAATGTATCGCAAATGTACCGCTAATGTATCGAAAATGTACAGAAATGCTCCTAAGCCACCGCAGTGTATCGAAAATTCATCGCAGTAATTATAAACTACCGATAACGTATCGCAAATGTACCGATAATGTATCGCAAATGTACCGCTAATGTATCGAAAATGTACCGAAATGCTTCTAAGCCACCGCAGTGTATCGAAAATTCATCGCAGTAAATATAAACTATCGATAATGTATCGCAAATGTACCGCTAATGTATCGAAAATGTACCGCAATACTTCTAAGTCAACGCAGTGCAACAAAAATTCATCGTAGTAATTATAAACTACCGACAATGTATCGCAAATGTACCGCTAATGTATCGAAAATGTACCGAAATGCTTCTAAGTCAACACAGTGCAACGAAAATTCATCGCAGTAATTATAAACTACCGATAATATATCGCAAATGTGCCGCTAATATATCGAAAATGTACCGAAATACTTCTGAGCCAACGCAGTGCATCGAAAATTCATCACAACCGATAATGTATCGCAAATGTAGCGATAATGTATCGAAAATGTACCGAAATGCTTCTAAGCCACCGCAGTGCATCGAAAATTCATCGTAGTAATTATAAACTACCGATAATGTATCGCAAATGTACCGCTAATGTAAAAGAATTGAGGACTTGTAAAGAATTAAAGACTTTCTAAATATCGCAGACTTTGCCCATTAAAAATTTTAAATTTTACTGTACCGAATAATTGATCTACCCTTATCCTTCCTTGTCCTTTCATATATAGATTTCAGTGTATCCAAAGTTTACCGCAGTAATTATAAACTATTTATAATGTATCGGAAGTGTACCGAAAATTTACCGAGAATGTACCGAAATAAATTTAAACTAAACTTTAAAAATAATTGCACTCTTTCTAAACATTTCAACCTTTCTTTGTCAATTAAAACGTCTAAATTTTACTGTACCGAATAATTGATCTATCCTTTTGTCTACTTTGTCCTTTCATACATATTTAGATATGTTTAGTGTATCCAAAAATTTACCGAAGTAATTACAAACTACTAACAATGTATCGCAAGTGTACCGAAAATTTACCTAAAATGTGTCGAAATAATTTTAAACTAAAATTTAACAAGTAAGGAAGCCTAAGTTCGAGTGGAATCGAACATTAGATACTCAGCTGTATGCTTTCATTGTTTATTTGCGTTTGTTCGATATAGGGTGTATTTTATATGAAACGAGTGCTGCATAAACAGGGCGCAGCCACGCCCATTTTTAAAATTTGTATCAATCATCCAAATAAGCATATAAATATTATTGTTAGTGCAAAATTGCATCCCTCTATGACTTTTAGTTACAAAGACTTCACGTTACAAATTCCAAAAGGGTTTTCCAGAAATATCTTTGTTAAAAAGTAGGCGTGGTCATAAACCGATTTCAATACATTTTTGCGTGTCTATTAACACATGTTATAAAAGTGTATAAACCAAGTTTCGTCATAATATCTCAGTTATTTGTCGAGTAATAGGCTCGTATATTCCTTTGTCTAAAAAGAGGCGGTGCCACGCCCATTTTATAAACTTTTTTTATTTTTTGTTTCCGGTCTATTGTAGAACTCATGTCACAAAATTTCAATGAATTATCTTTATATTTCACAGAGATATCGCTAAAAATGATTTTATTAGGTCACTTTATAATACCCATATATAAAAGTGGGCGTGGTCGTCAACCGATTTTGGTAATTTTTCGTCCACACATTTGGCTAAGTAAATATAGCACGCGTACCAAATTTCATCGATATATCTTTAACGGTTTCTGAGTTATGGCCTATAAAACTTTCAATATTTGCCCCTTAATAAGTGGGCGTGGCACCGCCCATTTGCCAAAATTTTTATACTTTTTGTTTTATGTCCGTAGTTGGAGTCCTGCCACAAAATTTCAGTGACAGATCTTTATATTTGACAGAGATATCGCTTAAAATGTTTTTATTAGGTCACTTTATAATACCCATATATAAAAGTGGGCGTGGCCGTCAACCGATTTTGATAATTTTTCGCCAAAACATTTGTCTAAGTAAGCAAAGTAGGCATACCAAATTTCATCGATATATCTTCAACGGTTTCTGAGTTATGACATATAAAACTTTCAATGTTTGCCCCTTAATAAGTGGGCGTGGCACCGCCCATTTGCCAAAATTTTTGTACTTTTTGTTTTATGTCCGTAGTTGGACTCCTGCCACAAAATTTCAGTGATAGATCTTTATATTTGACAGAGATATCGCTTAAAATGATTTTATTAGGTCACTTTATAATACCCATATATAAAAGTGGGCGTGGCCGTCAACCGATTTTGATAATTTTCCGTCGAAACATTTGTCTAAGTAAGCAAATTACGCATACCAAATTTCATCGATATATCTTCAACGGTTTCTGAGTTATGACATATAAAACTTTCAATGTTTGACCCTTAATAAGTGGGCGTGGCACCGCCCATTTTCCAAAACTTCATCAAATTTCTTCATAAGGGCATGAGCTCAATACGTGGGTAAAATTTTATCACTCTAGCTATATTAGTGGCTGAGATACCAACTTTCCGATTTTTTCTATATAGGAAAAGTGGGCGTGGTCATGGTCCGATTTCGCCCATTTTCAATACCAACCGTCCCAGTCTCGATACCAACTTGCATTTCAAATTTCATCAAAATATCTCAATTTTTACGCGAGTTATCGTGCGTACGGACGGACGGACGGACGGACGGACGGACGGACGGACATGGCTCAATCGATTTCTCTTTTCACCCTGATCATTTTGATATATATAAGTCCATATCTATCTCGATTATTTCATTATGTTACAATCCACCGTTATGAAATCAAAATTATAATACTCTGTGTACTAGTACAGCTGAGTATAAAAATAATTGCACTCTTTCTAAATATTACAGGCTTTTTATTGCACAATTAAAACGTCCCAATTTTACTGTACCGAATAATTGATCTACCCTTTTGTCTACCTTGTCCTTTCATACACATGTATTTAGATATCAGTGTATCCCTAAATTTACCGATGTAATTATAAACTACTAAGAATGTATCGCAAGTGTACCGAAAATTTACCGAGAATGTACCGAAATAAATTTAAACTAAAATTTAAAGAGAATTGAGCCCTGTCTAAATATTTTCTTTTTTTACAAGCTTTTATTTGACTTCACTTTTTGTATGTATGTCGTGGAAGTTTGCAACGAATATTTAAGATACTTCTAGTTGAGCTAGGTACTTGAAACTTGGAACATAGTTCAGGACCCGAAGACAATGCAATGTGAAATAAAAAAAATCCGATAGATGGCGCTGGTATCGAGATATTTGTAAAATTCGTATTTACCGACCGAATTTGTTCAGATTCGGTATATATATTGCCTATGACAAAGTAAATATATCCGTGGAAATAAATCGCCGCTAGGTGGCGCTAGTCTGAAGATATTTAGAAAATTAGTATTTATGAACCAATTTTGTTCCTATTTTGAACACGTATTACCTACAAAAAATAGAGAAAATCCGTAATAAAATTTTGCCGATAAATGACGCAGGTGTCGACATATTGAAGCAAGTTTTATGAATAACGGAACAGTAGCAGAAAAAACTATAAACACGGAAAAATGCCGACAATCTTGAAACATTGTAAGCGTTAGCAATAAACAAAGTTATAAGGCCGGTCTATTGATTAAGATTAATCTGCGAAAGTAAAAAAAACTAATAAGAGAGATTCTGAAACACTGATACAAACGCCAACATACATATGTAGGTAAGATTGCACGAAGTAATCTATTCACAAAAGAGTACTATAGTAAAACCACTTAAAAGACTCCACAGGAATTGGATAATAAAAAAACTGGCTGAGCAGAAACCATCAAATTGTTAAACATAGTGCACTTCATATTAAAAACTGTTGGACTATATTGACAAATATTAGATGTAATATGCATTGTAAAACTAAAAAGGCAAAAATAAAACAAAGTAAAAAAAATTTTTTTAAAAAGCTTTTATTTAATATTACATAATATAAAAATTTACTAAAAAGGAATAAAATAAATTTTTAATATTTTTGAACAAGATTTATATTAGTCCTTAATTCATTTGGATCTTAATTTCAATCTAATGGCGTTTTCTTTTCTGACAAAAAATGTTGCCCTTTAATATCTCAATTATCGAATTACGTAACATGACTTTCTATAAAATGGCTGAATTTGTAGTTAATGGTGCCCTCTTACTTAGTCAGAGGACAACATTCGTTGAAATCACCACACAAGCTTACAAAATGGCTAAGAAAATCAAACAGGGCAACATTTTTTCGAGAAAAGAAAACGGCATAAGTATACATTTAACGTATTTCTTCAAAGTATTTCTGTATATGTATCAACATAAATAAAAGCGCGGGTACTCATTAGATATACATGTTATAAAACAGTATTGGTGAAATGGAAGGAAGCGATAAAAACTTTAAATTCCAATTACGTAAGATATGCATTACGTAAAGAGCACCCACGCTTTTATTTATGTTGATACATATACAGAAATACTTTGAAGAAATAAGTTAAATGTATGCTTAGATTAAAATTAAGAACCAAATGAATTAAGGACTAATATAAATCTTGTTCAAAAATATTGGAAATTTATTTTATTCCTTTTTAGTAAATTTTTATATTAGGGTAAGAATTCCTGAAACGGGCCACCCAAAACATAAAATATTTCCGTTTTGGTCGGCAGTCGCGTTTTTGGGAAGCTCTTTGTGACACCAATAAACACCTGATGTTGTTTTTGGCGACAAAATTTTGTTTTGTTATATATAAGCAATTCAATTTTTTTGACCTTTTTTTAAAAACGCGATTGCAGACGATCTACCTAACCGATTTTGACAGTTAAACCAGCAGTTTCTTTGTTTTTAAAAGTTTTTTATTATCATATGTTTAAAAAAAAATAAAAAAAATGTTTAAGTTAAATTCTTATGAAATTTCTTGAAAGATGGTCGCAAAAATTGTGTTCTCCGCCTCCTTTCCATAAAAAGAAATTAGCCGCATGTGCAAAATTTGACTACCTATAATATTCAGAAGTCAAAAAAAATGGATCGCAATAGGGAAAAAATTAGTAATTTTTTATATGAAACTGAAATATGAAAATCTGTTCATTTAAACGCTTACAACTCTTGAACCGTGGTACGGAATCGCACGATATTAAGTACGCTTATTTACTATAATACCGTGAAGCCGTAAGACATAATCTAGCCATCATCGGAAAAGTGGGAGTGGTACCTCCCATACTAACTAATGCTTTCAATTCATGTAAATCTTTCAATATTTTTCGTAAAACAGTGGCGATAGATAGATAAGTAAAGTGGATGTTGAATACATACAAAAACACTGGAACTTGTTTATTTTATTGCGAATAAAAATAAATGTTATAGGGTTATCTGTGGTTAGTGTAAATTGTCATTGATACATTTACATAGTATATATTTAAGTCCAGATTAGCTGCAAACGTTGACGATGCGTGCTATGTTGTAACATGGGCTGGTTAAGTGATGTCACAACATTCGTTTCCGGAAAATTTAGTTTTGCAACCCTGATCAAGTCAACAATTTGCTAATACGCTCACGCCGAATAGTTAGGGAATGGAATTCGAAAGTTTAATAGGTATCTTTGGTAAGATGAAACAAAACAAGTAAGGAAGCCTAAGTTCGAGTGGAATCGAGCATTAAATACTCAGCTGTATGCTTTCATTGTTTGCTTGCGTTTGATGGAAACACGGTGTATTTTATATAAAGCGAGTGCTGCATAAAGTGGGCGTAGCCACGTCCATTTTCAACATTTTTATCAGTCATCCAACTAAGCATATGAATATTATTCTTTGTGCAAAATTTCACTCCTTTATGACTCTAGTTACAAAGATGTCACGTTACTAATTCCCAAACGGTGTTCCAGAAATATGTTTGTTAAAAAGTAGGCGTGGTCATAAACCGATTTCAATAAATTTTTGCGTGTG
Source organism: Urophora cardui (assembly GCA_960531455.1). Lineage (NCBI taxonomy): Eukaryota > Metazoa > Arthropoda > Insecta > Diptera > Tephritidae > Urophora > Urophora cardui. The sequence goes on along the minus strand of OY482674.1, from coordinate 110,700,661 downwards.
TATTAACACAAGATATAAAAGTGTATAAACCAAGTTTCGTCATAATATCTCAATTATTTGTCGAGTTATTGGCTAAGAAATCTCGTATATTCCCATGCAAGATCGAGAACTAAAAATTTGTGATACCTATGTACATTTATTTTTATTCGCAATAAAATAAACAAGTTCCAGTGTTTTTGTATGTATTCAACATCTACTTTACTTATTTATCTATCGCCACTGTTTTACGAAAAATATTGAAAGATTTACATGAATTGAAAGCATTAGTTAGTATGGGAGGTACCACTCCCACTTTTCCGATGATGGCTAGATTATGTCTTACGGCTTCACGGTATAATATTAAATAAGCATACTTAATGTCGTGCGATTCCGTACCACGGTTCAAGAGTTGTAAGCGTTTAAATGAACAGATTTTCATATTTCAGCTTCATATAAAAAATTACTAATTTTTTCCCAATTGCGATCCATTTTTTTTGATTTCTGAATATTATAGGTAGTCAAATTTTGCACATGCGGCTAATTTTTTTTATGGAAAGGACAATTTTTGCGACCATCTTTCAAGAATTTTCATAAGAATTTAACTTAAAAAATTTTTGTATTTTTTTTTAAACATATGATAATAAAAAACTTTTAAAAACAAAGAAAATGCTGGTTTAACTGTCAAAATCGGTTAGGTAGATCGTCTGCAATCGCCTTTTTTAAAAAAAAGGTCAAAAAAATTGAATTGCTTATATATAACAAAACAAAATTTTGTCGCCAAAAACAACATCAGGTGTTTATTGGTGTCACAAAGAGCTTCCCAAAAACGCGACTGCCGACCAAAACGGAAATATTTTATGTTTTGGGTGGCCCGTTTCAGAAATTCTTACCCATTATGTAATATTAAATAAAAGCTTTTTAAAAAATTGTTTTTACTTTGTTTTATTTTCAATTAAAACATCTCAAGTTTACTGTACCGAATAATTGACTACCTATACATATTTAGATGTCATGACAAACAACGTTTACAAATACATGTCATTCCCCTGATTTCTTCAAAATATGCCTGCTGGTATGCAATACAAAGCACTACTTTGACTCAACTCTCAAATTTCGTTAAATCGCTTGCGTGACGTAGTCACCATTTTACTACACATGCCAAACGTGCGGAAAGAAAATATAATTTTAAAAGTTTGCCCAGTACAAATTTACCGCATTGACATTTTATACTTTCGTTGAGAGTTTACGCGTATCTGCTTCCTAAACCTTAACTTTTAAGCCTTTGTGATAGACGAATATAAATATTTTACTGCCTCGCATTTCATGTGCAAAGTTCAAATATTGAGGTCAAGTGTTACGAAATCAAAGAATTTCATGTCTGTATGTTTGGGCGTAAAAAACGAATAGAACCCAAGATTGTGCATACACTGTTCATAAAAATAAAAATATACCCATCGTATCATAAAAGGTCATAAATACATACCTTTTCGAATCTGTCAAACATTCTAAAATGCAGTTCAAAGGCGAATAAATCGAACAAATCAGGCATTCGTGTAATGATGTGTGTAAGGACATATACATACATACATAAATTACCTGTGTCACATTCAAAGTATGAAAGTTCATATACGAGCACAAAATGGCAATCGAATGAATTTTAAAGCGATTTAACATCGTAAGCTAGTAAATTATTTGCACGTGTTCGAATGGCAAATGTCGTAATGTGCGTATAACATATAGAATGATGTATGTATGAAGTTAGGTATGTTGCTATTTTCTGCAATTATGGTATGCATGCATGTAAGTTCATCTACTAAGTTTATATTTATGTGTGTTTGTATAAACATGCTTGTCCTTGCTGATGGCCATTTACCCCGCGCTTAGGTTTTGTCGTCGGAAATTGTCGCTCGTAAATAAATGTATAAAGTGTGGCATTTAAGCTGATAACAGTTTGCCTCAGGCTAATAACAATACAATGTTTATGCCCTTTTTGGCTTGGCTGAACTTTATTAGGTGAATGAATGAAATTTGTATACTTACAAACATACACACATACACAACAAAAAATAAAATACAACAAAAAGGTGTTAAGTTAGCTATAAACTAGTGAACAAATTACTAATTTATAGGACATTGTAGTACATATATGACATCAGATTAAAGTGCTTTAAGTTAATAGTAATAAAGGAATTCATTAATTCTTATGACATCATATTAGTACTTTAGCTTTATTCTTTATTATCTTTATTTTTATTAATCACAGCCCTACTCATTTGACATCACATCTATCAAACAAAATTACTTTATATAAAATGACTCCTTATCAGAGAGCAAGATGTTACGAGTAATCAATTCATCTAATGACATCAAATCACATCAGATCACATCATGTAAAACATATTTTATTGAATCACATCATATGAAACCACAGACCATCATATAATTTGACATCACATCTATCAAAACACGTCATATCATATAATTGGACATCACATCATATATATCAAAACACGTCATATGATATCATTTGGCATCATACATCATATGATTCATTTGGCATCACACGTAATTTAATATCATTTGACATCACACCATATGAAACCCAAAACACGTCATATCATTTTATCATTTGACATCACACAATACCAAATCACATCGTAACAAATCACACCACATCGAATCACATTATAACAAGTGACATCATATCGAATCACATCATAGCAAATATCGAATCATAACAAATCACATCACATATCAAATCATATCATATGCTTCAAAACACGTCATAACACATCATTTGAATTCACAAAATACCAAATCACATCATATCAAACCGCTTCAGCTTAAATCACATCACAACATATGTTTCAAAACATGTCATATCATATCATTTGGCGTCACACAATAGCAAATCACATCATATCAAACCGCGTCATATCAAATCACATCACATCATAAATATCAATCAATATCAATTGAAATCACATCAACTTAGCAAAGCACATCATATCTATTCACATCGCATCAACTCAATTCACATCATAAAATAACATGAAATCAATTCACATCGCATAAAACCTCATCATATCTATTCACATCGCATCAACTCAATTCACATGAAATCAATTCACATCGCATAAAACCTCATCATATCAATTCACATCAAATTACATCAAACTGATATAAATCACACTGGATCACATCAGAGCAAATCATATGGTAACAAATCGTGTGCTATCAAATCATTAACACAACTCACACCACATCATTTTCTAATCACATCACATCAATTATCACTACATCTCCTCACAACATCGCATTACATGAGAATTTAAAAATACCTATATAGCAGTGGCGGACCTAGCATAAATTGTCTGGGCAAGCCTATGTGTGAAGCATAACCATTAGTCATTTATGTAATTTTCTTTGCTGTATTGTCTAGAAGTCTGTTTGCGTTCCGTCATTGAATTTGATTTAGAGCTCTCGCTGTTTTTAACATTTTCGAGTAGCCCGAATAAATGCTTTTCAAATTCTCGAACACTCCTTTGTTTGCTTATTACCCGTATGTATGGGCATTCGAACAATTCGGGTATTTGAAGTTTGTTTTTTCTCGTTTATTTTTTTGTTTTGTTGTCTTCATATGTATTTTTTTATCTTTGTTTTCCTGATACACATTTTTTTGTTTGTACACTCAGAGAAAAGGAATTAAAAATAAAACTTTTATTTTTATAATGCCCGATTTAAACCAAGTCATTTTTATTTTAAAAATGAAAATTTTTAAATTACAAATTGAACTTTTGAAATTAAAATGTATTTAGGATTTAAAAAGAAACATGTTTAAATTAAAAATGAAAATTAATGGAATAAAAACGAAAGTTTTTGATTCAAAATCTCATAGTGCTTAAAATAAAAATAAATATTTTTAAACTTAAGATATTTTTTCTTGATAGATATAAAAACGCGTTTAAAAATAATGAAAATACAATACACTTTTAAATTTAAAAATCTTTATTTTTATTTTAAGCACTATGAGATTTTGAACCAACAACTTTCGCTTTTATTCCATTAATTTTAATTTTTAATTTAAAAATGTTTCTTTTTAAATCCTAAACACATTTAATTTAAAAAATTTTATTTTTTAAATAAAAATGACAGTTTAAAACGTGCATTATAAAAATAAAAATTTTATTTTTGATTCCTTTTCTCTGAGTATAAACTCGAATGTTGGTACAGGAATTTGAACAACGGGCTTCAAACAAACACGATCTGTTCGAATTGCTCGATACCCGGGTATCTAGAGCTCTACTTTGATTAAATTCGGTTTGCATATTTGGTTTGTTGTTTATATTCATAACATACATATAAAACTGAATGTATTGCATTATAATAATAATAATACAATGGCGCTATTATAACTCTGACGAGTTTTATGGCCGAGCTTCTCTCCCAATTCGAGGTGTGCTCCTTTTTGTTTTTTCCTACTAATTGCATTAAATCGAGAAAATTAGGATGATAAAGAATTTTTAAGTTTTTATATACAATGGATATTATGAAGATATGTAGGTACATATGTTTTTGAATTTTGCTATTTTAGCTGTAGCTACTTTTGATCAGCATATCAACAAGCCTGGCTAAGTCGAAAGTAAATTCAAGTTTTTACCATCAGAATTATCTACAAAAGCAGAGGAGAAATTATTAGAATAAAAGCAGAGGAGAAATTATTATACTGACGGAAATTTTAGAAGAAGCAAGTGTATTTGCTTATTATCTAATATCTAAAAAAAAGGGTGCTTTAGTGGTTGAAAAACTGAGGTCCAATTACCAAAAGTCGTGAAATTTTATTTGATTTTGATTTCCGTCGCTTTTTAAAATTATCTTGATATTGTGCCAATAGTCGCCAAATATCACAATCAACGCTTTAATAATCTGGTATTTGATATTTATATTTGCATGTACATGCACATGTAAGAAATTACGTACATAAGTATGTACATGCAAACGAAAATCAAATCAAATATGCATATGACTGTGAATACTGAATGCAGAAGCCAGCTTCACATTCGCATACAAATTTAACGTGAAAAATAAAAAAAGTGCTTTGCTAGTTTTTTTTTTCAATTTAAGTCTGAAAATAAGCAATTGCTTTCTCCTTCGAGAAAGCGAGAAAACAAGCTATGTTATCCTGTTTTGAAAGCCAGGTCAATTCTTTGGTTTCAACACATTAGCTTTTACCTGGCCAAAGAACGTATTTGGTGTATATGCGCTATTTTCTTAGAATACTTTTAGGCGCCGTATGTTACAGTGGAGGCTATATTATTGAGAATAAACACATTTAAAACGTAAAATAACCAGATTTTAAAGAAATTCGTAAAATGAAATGAACGAAAATATGTACGCAAGCCGGGCTTCTCGGCTTGTATGAAGCGCCCGCCTCTGCTATATAGAATTTAAATAGCTACATTTCCTTCACCAAAAACACCTAACCACGCTATTTACTCTCCCACAACTTTAATGCAATTTTGATTTAACTTGTGCAACTTTAATGAGCCATGAGCTTAAGCAGCGCTAGAATATTTATCCCATCATCCTAAATCTATCTAAAAATACACGTGCCCGAGTATGTGTGTGTGTGTTAAACAAATAAATGTGACTTGCTTGATAATATGTATAATGAGCTTGTACGCAGCTACTAAAATTTCATTAGATTTTGCTAAATTAATATGGAACGTGCTTGGCATTTAGCAGACCTTGAGCTAGTCTCCAATGTATTTATGGCGTAATACCATTTTGCATATAACCGAATCCTTGTTATAGCAGTTGGAGGCTATAAAAATTATATACAAACACTAGCAAAGATAAAGAATGTAAATAAATAATTTTATGCTACGAATTTAAACTAATTAAGATTTTAGATGCTAATTTTGAGGTTTTTACTTCGAAATTTATAACTTTGAAATGAATTACGAAGACTGAGATATGCAAAGATTGTTTTTAACGGCAAAGTACAGACCGATTAGAGCGTAATTTTGCTGCGCTTGAAATTTCTAAGATGAACAAGCGTGGAAATATCTATCTTCTGCTCGTTAGTTGTTGTGCTTATGCTTATTTTATCACGATTTTAATTTTGTCTACCGTCAAATTATGTATGTAGTATGTAAAACGCCTAAAAGTAGGCCACACTTGCTTAAACATTTCCTTCGACACAAATATCTCGACAATACTTATTACTTGTGGCCTGCGCTAAATATCGTTTCAGTTTCGTTTTGTAGATATTTATTTTGTTGATAGATATAATTTATTTCTTCACTGTAAGTATGTATGCACATTGTACATTACCGCCGACCGCAAGACATTAACATGTCACATAAATTATGTTGTTTGTAGGTGCCATAAATTTCAGAATATGACTTATATTCATTTGTATGTGTGTAATCACATTTACAACTAAAAATGATGAGAGCAACAACGCTGGCTTAGCGTGAAAATGAAAAAGACGAGATAGGTATTTCTGGATGTAAATGGCGTACCTATAATTCGTATACAAATAATTTTGCATGGCTTCGAATGTAAAAGAGTAAAAAATTGGTTTAATAAATTTGCCAAATAAAATGAAAGATAAGTTTTATACTTTGAAAGATCAGTAAATTCATGCTCAAGTTGCGTTAAGACAGCGGACAGCGGCCAAAATGTGGTTTTTCATATAATATAAGAGGGAGGCAAATGAAGCAGTAAGCCAAAATGTTGCTCATACGCCCTGTACTAATACAAGTAAAACTTGCTTATTTATTTGTGATTTATGTGTGTCTGTTGAGGGCAGTACAGTAAGCCGTATCACGAAAATAAAGTTTGCGTGTGTCAGTTTTATTTGAACACTTATGTCGAAAAAATATTTTTGGTGTAAAATTTTTTTTTTTAGGCCCGCGTTAAAAACAGCTAAATCGCGTTTTTTGTAATAACTTCCTTATTTGATGTCGGATTTCTATTATCTTAATGTCGCTGAAAAGGTCTCGCCTAGCACTATATTTGGCCCATATAAAGTTTCAACCTCAAAGGTTGTTCTGAATTTTACCTCTAAAAATTTTGGAGTTACTATCCCTAGATTTTTTTATTTTCATCACTAATACAAAGCTCTCAAAAAACCATGAGGACACCGCTAAAAAAGTTGTAGCCTTTATTCACGAACAAAAAAGTTATACCGTTTTAAAATCAGGGAACCTGTGTTTTTTGAAAAATTATCCCAAGTTCTTATTTATATGAGGCAGTATATGGCGTTACTGTATGAGTTTTTGATTAAAAAGTATTCTAAGTCCTCGCTTGACTTTATTTTGCTGTACCGCGATGGAACAGCTACCAATACTGGACACATGATATGCAAAAAATTATTGATGATTGGACTATTCCTGCTGATCAACGTTATTTATATTGAATGATAATGGCTGTAGTGAAGATTTGGCAAGTATTCAAGTGGGACCTCTAAGCACAGCACGCTGGCTTACAACGGCTTCACGATTTCTGCATCCGTGCGTATCGTAAAATCATGTAAGTTATTTAGAAAAACTGTTCGTTGTAATATTATACGCGCCTAAAGAGACAACGGAAGTCTAAATGTATTATCAATACTTGCGATGGATGCATCGTCTGCCCCTAGAAATGCAGTTAATTATTTAGCCTACAATTGAAAACAACGCATTTTACTTTAATCCCGAAAACATCTTCTTATCTATGATAACCGAGACCGAAAATTACGATGACCTCCAAATTTTGAGATATTTATGAAAGAAGTTTCAGAGCTCTGAAAGTGAATTCTTCGTCGCTTATATTTCTTTGCTCACACTCAAAAAAAAAATTACTCAGATTATGGATAAACGGGAATGATTTCATTGTTTTGAATACAATTTTCTTTCAAGACGTGGTATTCTCTTCCCTCTCATATGCATTTTGTATACATATATGTACGTATATACTATGAGCGATATTAAAAGCAGTTTTCCCCTTTTCTTTATTTTTATTACTTCAACGATAATTACTCATGTGAATTACTGTATGTGAAAACTGAAAATTCTTTCTTAAATATCTCGAAAATGAGTGCTAATCCGGATTTTCTAAAAACGCCATCGTAATCTGGAGCCATAAATTAAGCTGACGTGTTTCGCCGTTTCTCTGTGGTACTTTTGCCTCCCTACTGTGGATTTTTTTACAAAAAAACAAGTGTTTCATTTTACATCGTTATAACTTTTTTGTTTGTGAATAAAGGATAGATTTTTTTTGGGGGATTCCTCATGGTTTTTTGAGAGCTTTGTATTAGTGGTTAAAAAGAAAAAATCTAGGGATAGTAACTTCAAAATTTTTAAAGGTAAAAATCAGAACAACCTTTGAGGTCGAAACTTTATATGGGCCAAATATAGTGCTGAGCGAGACCTTTTCAGCGACATTAAGATGATAGAGATCCGACATCAAATAAGGAAGTTATTACAAAAAACGCGATTTAGCTGTTTTTAACGCGGGCCTAAAAAAATTTTTTTTTACACCAAAAATATTTTTTCGGCATAAGTGTTCAAATAAAACTGACACACACTAAACTTTTTTTTTGTCCATATATCGTGATACGGCTTACAGTACAGCTCAAATTATGAAAATTTATTGCATTTGATCAAAAGTAATTTCAGTCTTAATGGCAGGCTATATAAGTTACTGCTAATGGGATTACTCACACGCCATGGTGTACTGCGTTAAATAACACCATTTGATAATGCGCATATCAAAAACTTTGCAGTACTGAATCGTTAAATCCTAAGTGGAAGTAAAAAAATCTTAAGTGAAAATAAACAAAATTTCTAACCAACTTTAATTAGGTATTAAAAATAAACAGCTTATATCTTGAGCTACATAGATTTTGCATTAAATATAAATTTTTTTTCATGAAGTTGTAAAAGGAAATCTGCAAATATATGTACATACATACATACATATATATGTATATGTATGTACATATGTACAGAGAAACCTCCCCTAACGGACACCTCTCATAGGCGGACACCTCCCTTGAGCGGACATTTTTTCATGCACCAAGGTTTAGGTTCAATTTTTAGAACAAATTGCCCTCTCTTAGGCGGACACTCTCTTGGCCGGACGCGGACAGTTATTTACTATTGAAATGAACTGAAAACTTCTATTAAGCGGACACGAACCTCTCGTCAACGGACACTTTGATTTTTTTTTTATTACAAATCACATAAAAACCTCTGTTAGGCGGACACGAACTCCTCATATGCGGACAAAATATAAGTATGTATAGCTATATAAAGAAGTTCGAGGAATGTTCGTTAGGTAAAAAGCGCTACGATGAAAGGGAAATCACCAACTAAAATAAATGTCCGCATGACTTTATTGGAAGATATAACAACATTCACGGATTTCCAGTTAGATGTTCTAACTGACGAAAACGTCGAAACCATTGAAGATGATAGTACCAATACTAACTACCGCTTGAAAGTAGGTAATGCAATCTCCTCGAACGAAATGCAGTTTCAAATTTGAAAAGATTTTGCACGGAAGACCTTATTGCATTTGAATTGTTACAGAAATTTGAAATTGTAATTTCATATGTATGTTTATACTTTATGTATATACATACATACATACATATGTACATATGTATATGTACATATTTATGTATTTAAGTGAAATTTTGAAGACATAAGAATCCTTGTTTTTTTTAGTGAAATATGAATAAATATATCCTTTAAAATCCAAAAAATTTCTAAAATAGGAACCCACTCCCTTAAGCGGACACCTCTCTTGGGCGGACAAAATTTGCCCGACGGTGAGTGTCCGCCCAAGGGAGGTTTCACTGTATATGCATGCATGTATGGATGTAAATATAAATACACCTAACCATTATATTCGCTATAAAATTTTCGTATTCTTCATAAAAAAAAATAACATTACCATTACCATTACCATTACCATTACCATTACCATTACCATTACCATTACCATTACCATTACCATTAACTTTACCATAACCATAACCATTAACATTACCATTGCCATTACCATTACCATTACTATTTTCATTACCTTTACCATTAGCATTAGCATTACCATTGCAATTGCTAGTAAAATTACCATTACCAATACCATTACCATTACCATTACCATTACCATTACCATTACCATTACCATTACAATTACCATTACCATTACCATTACCATTATTGTTAACATTACCATTACTATTACCATTATAATTACCATTAACATTACCTTTACCATTAGCATTACCATTACCATTACCATAGCCATTGCCATTAACATTACTTTTACCATTACCATTACCATTATCGTTACCATTACAATTACCATTACCATTACCATTACCATTACCATTACCATTACCATTACCATTACCATTACCATTACCATTACCATTAACATTACAATTACCATTACCATTACCATTACCATTACCATTATCATAAAAATTGGCCACCTTCCAACATGACTAGTACTTTGTAAAATTTCTCGCCGTTTCGTTTTCGTAATCAATTCCATATAAAATCTTTTGCACCTTTCTACACTTATGCTAATTGACCTAATTCACAGTATCTAGAAATTGCTAATTTGAAAGTAATGTTGATATTCGATTTAGTGCTCAGCTGCCAATTAGATAGCTTTTGTAATTTGTTTTCTTGTGCTAAAATTGTAATGTAAACAAGTTTAAATTTAAATTCAGTATTCAATAACATTTAGCATACTTTCTACACTAGCAGTGCACCTACATATATTTTGCTGCGTATGGGACGATATATTCGTATGTATTTCACTCAGTACTGTAACTGTCTGCCCTCAACAGCCATTGTGCGCCGCACACTGGGGCCGAGCGTGCTCAAAATTCAGTTTTTAAATAATGAGTTTTTCAACAAAATAAAAACGCAGTATTGTTCCCTAAAAAATTCTACACTTCTGGCCCAATTTTCAGCGTTCTATCGTTTTTAAGTTGGGAGTTATCCATACACAAACATGGCAAATTTTCCAAAAAATAATTTTTTTCCAAAGTGTGAAATTTTAATGTGTATTTGAAATAGTTGGTGTAAGAGAAGGATATAAAATTTTATTATTCTGCTTTTTCCATAACATTAAGTCAAGCGTACATAATCGATGAGTGTTTTTTTTTGGAACTAGATGCTTTAAAAAATTAATTTTTAGTATAAAACTAAACGTACCTCTTTTTTTAAAATATTTTTTTTCAAAATGGATTTTTTTTAATTTGCGCAAAAAAGTAGCAAATGTAAAAATGCAGCAGTAAAATATGGTCCTTTGTGACAAATAATCCGAGTTCAGAACCAAAAGCAAAGTGCGCATTTTAAAAAAAAGTGAGTTTAAAAATTGCATTCCAATTTTAGTTAAAAAAAAAACACCTATATCTGGTTGAATTTGATTCTGTTCTATCTTAAATTTAGTTGATCCATTATTTACTGGTTACTTTAATTACAAATTGTGGTTAAGGCTACTTGTCAAACCAGGTTTCTTTAATTTAGACTTGTAAGTTGGATTACAATATGAGTTCTTTGAAGCACAAGTTGTGTTACTCCAATTTTGTTTTTTTTTTATTTTAATTGTTGAATTATTGTGTAGGTACACAGAAGATTTTTAATTAATTTTATTTGGCGAAAAGCGAACAAGTTCAAAGCTACGTATTACCAGCGATGGTAGAAATGATAGCTATTTCGAAGAAAACCAATTCTTCATCATCAGATTTCTTTTCGGGATCAAGCCGGGAATCGAACTTAGACCCACCGTGAGAAGGTGTAAATGTTAGCGACGCGCTAACCCACTCACACAAACACGGCCTGGTACGCACTTGAACTTTTTGTCGCTTTTCTTTTGCCACCTTTTGCTCGCTCAACATTGTTATTGTATTTTTATGTACACATGATTTTCATGAGATAACACAAACTTGTTGAGTACTTTTAGGCGGTCTATGCTTCGGTTAGCCGGAAGTAATGTGCATTTGCAACACCCTGCCTTTCTATTTTAATTTAATTGTTGAATTATTGTGTAGGTACACAGAAGATTTTTAATTAATTTTATTTGGCGAAAAGCGAACAAGTTTTTTTTTTATGTTAGGCATGAAAATGTGTGGGGAAATACGTTTTCTGCTTAAAACGCTAACGGTGAAACTCCTAATTCCCATATAAACATACTTGTGACCACAGAAAATTTTTAATATCTCGAAACAAAACATTGGAGAAAACCATTTTTTTGTACATACATATGTACCTGCACCTGCATACTTCATCAATGGGTTAATAAATAGCCGCTAATGGGTTAATACAATACACATTGGCTATTTTTGTACAGACATACTAATATAATAATAATATAATACAATGGCGCTATTATGACTCTGGCGAGTTTTATGGCCGAGCTTCTGTCCCAATTCGAGGTGTTTTTTACTTTTGTTTTTCGTACCAATTGGGTGGACCTACAGTTTTATGCCGGCTCCGAACGGCGAATGCATTTTTTTTTGAGAAGCTTTTTCATGGCAGAAATACTCTCGGAGGGTATGCCGCCCACTGCCGAGAGATGACCGCTGCTCTTAAGAAACCAATAATTGGATTTTTACTAATTAGAAAATTTTTTTTGGTGTTTGCTTGGACTGGGGTTTGAACCCGCGACCTATGGCATAGCAGGCGAGCACTCTACCCACTGCACCACAGCGGCCACCATACCACAGACATACTAATTTTGATTTAAATAATTTGTTTACAGATCTTAAAAAAACTGGTCACCAATGGGTTAATCCATGACCGTTTTAATGGGTTAAGATTCCAAAGATTACTAGTTTTAGTGTAGATACAACTATTATGATTTAAATATTTTAATCTAAGAATTAAGTGCAAAAATTTGGTTAAAAATGGGTTAATGCGTGGTCGTTAAGGGGTTAAAATTCTTGGGATTTACTATTTTAGTATCGATATACCGATTCTCATTCAAGAAAATTAAACTCGAAACTAAAATAAAAAACATAGGTCACCAACGGGTTAACTCATGACCGTCAATGGGTTAAGATGCTATAGATTAACTGCTTTAGTGCAGATAAAGCGATTCTGATGTAAAAAAGTTGATTTCAGAATTTTTAGCGTCCTCATATATATAAGTGGCCCCAGTGTGCGCCGGGGCGTATACGTGCTTGCATAAAATTTTAGCCATCACAGCTGATGCATGATGAATATGTGTATGTATGCCGTTAATAATATTTGTCAACAAGCTTTAGTGTAAATACATTATGTGTATAAGCGCATAGCCACATACGCACATATGTATGTACATTGTACATACAGATATGTATGTAGATATGATATCGACCTAAATGTGATAAATTAAATTAAAGTTCTCGCGGTTTTACGCGGTTAATAGTTGTTGCCACTAGTCTGGGGCGCGCACATTGCAATTATTACAAATTCGCCATTTGGGAGTTGCCCATTGATGCTGGTGAGCAGCTTTTAATTAATTTCTGCGCTCACTCGTTGTTGTTGTTGACGGAGCTTTTTGACTTTTAGCTTTTAGCCAATTTATGTATGCATGTATGACAACTATTTTCACTTCAACTTATTATTTACAAAATGTGTGTGTTTGTTTGTATTAAATATTTGCATACATGTGTACTTGATATGAAACTCGCGTAAATATTTGTAAATACCTATGTACATATTTAGGTGGTCACAAATTTGCTAATGTGATATTAAATATTTATGTTTGTATGTATATGCCAATCGTGGGCTGTCTATTAAATGGGTTAGAATTTTTCATTAGTAAATAGCGCACAGACGCTAGTGGGAATCGTTTTGTTAATAATGCAAATAAGTGAATGTGGAACATGAGTAATATGTTTTTAATATGCGTTTGAAACAATTTAAAAAGTAATTACAATTTAATAGAGGTAATACATTAATTTACTTGAAACAATGGCGATATATAAAAATTTATTAAATTGTATTTAAGATATTTAAACTTTAGACCGTTGAGAAATTTACTGAATATCGAATGATGATTTCTGCACACACCAAATACTCCAAAAACTGAATACTGAATACGGAATATCGTATATCGGATACTTCAGTTACATCGAATACCGAATCCACATGGGGAATACTGAATATCGAATACCGAATATTGAATACCAAATGCCAAATGTCGGATTATGAATACCGAATACTAAATACTGAATATTGAATACCGAATATTAAATACCGAATACTGAATACCGAATATCGAATATGGAGTATCGAATACTGAATACACCCAATACTCCAAATATAGATTACCTCAAACTCCAAACTTTGAACACCGAATACTAAATACTAAGTAGTGAATACTGAATGTTGATTATCGTATACCGAATACTGAATACTGAATACCGAATAACGAATACCACATGTCAAATATCGAATTTTGAATACCGAATACTAAATACTAAATACTGAATACCGAATATTAAATACTGAATACCGATTACCGAATTTGTAGTATCGAATACCGAATACTGAATACAACCAATACTCCAAATATCAATTACAACAAATTTTAAACACCGAATACTAAATACTAAGTACTGAATGCTGAATACTGAATACTGATTATCGAATATCGAATACCGAATACCGTATATCAAATACCGAATATCGAATACCCGAAATCATGTACCGAATATCGAATACCCGAAATCATGTACCGACTACCGAATACATCAATTACTTCGAAACTGAATCCACATGCCGAATACTGAATCATGAGTACCAAATATCGAATACGATTGTCTAATATAGAATTTTAAATACCAAATACTGAATACACCAAATACTCGAAATATCGATTACCTCAAACGCCAAATTTTGAACACCGAATACTAAGTACTAACAACTGAATACTGAATATCGTATACCGAATATCGAATACCGAATATCGAATACTGAAAATCATATAACGAATACCGAATACATCAATTACTTCGAAAACTGAATCCACAAACCGAATACTATACCATGAATGCCGAATATTGAATACCGATTGTCAAATATCGAATTTTGAAAACCGAATACTGAATACACTAAATACTCTTAACACCGATTCCAAATGCCCAATACTGAATAATCAATATCTACTAAATGCTGAATATTGAATACTGAACAGCGAATGAAAAACATTAAATTTTGAACACCGAATACTAAATACTGGATACCGAATATCGAATACCGTATATCGATTACCCAATATCATATCGAATATTAGGTAAACCTAATATTTTAATTACTCCGAATACCAAATAGATATGCCGAAACTGAATAGTGAATACTGAATACCGAATACCGAATGTCAAATATCAAATTTTCATTGCCGAATACTAAACATAAAATATTGAAAACTGAATATTAAATACTGAACACTGAATAAATACTGCATACTAAATATCGAGTATCGAATACCGAATATAGAGTATAGAAAACCGAATACCAAATACCGAATACCATTTATCATATACCGAATACTGAATTTTACTTACTACATTCCATTTAGATCTCTGCTAAATTTAAATTTTTAAATGTTAATTCGCGAATATCGAATACGGTATTTAAATCATGTCTAAATTTCAACTCTTAAACACTAAATTTTATATTTCAATTTTAACTTATTCATGCATTATCCAACTATCTATCTATCTATCTATCTATCTATCTAGCTATCTACTCTGAAAAAAATACCCGTAGTTAAACCAACAACTTTCGGCTGTTGAATCTCCGTCTTTGATTCAACAGCAAAAGTATTTGTTTTTACAGCAAAGTTTTTGATCCAACAATTTATTCAAAAACGGGCGTTGTTGTTTCAAAAACTTGCTTGCTTTTAACAAATTTTTTGTGAGAAAATATTTTTTTGTGAGAAAACCACCAAAAAAATAATGATGGAGAGAAGATGAAGAGAAAAATCCAAACAAAAGTTTATTTTTAGCAATAATTTTCTCCCCGTTGTTGATTTAAAGGCAAAAGTATTTGACCCAACAGTTTCCGTTGTAAACAAAACTAATGAGAACAAATTTTTTTAAATTTTGATTTTAGGATGATTCAAATAATTCATGGATTCCTTTTTCGGAAATGGAAGTATAAATAGGTTACTATAATTCAATATAATGTTGAATGTTCCACTATGTGATGATTGGATAGAATTTCAGGTTGATGTCATGGTTCGAATCCGGAGGAGAATATAAAATAAGGAAGAAAAAGCAGAATAAGAAATAAAGATAGCAACCAGTGAATGATAAGAAGGAGAGAAGAATAGGAGAACAAGCGGAGGCTACATATTTGCAGTTGGGACCCGGGCGGAGAGAAGATGAAGAGTAAAATGCAAACAAAAATTTATTTTTAGGTGAAAATTTTTTCCAACAATCTCCGTTATTGACTTAAATCAACAACGCTCGCACCTTTGAAACAACAACGGAGCGTTGTTGGGCACATTTCAACTGCGGAAAGTAGTTGATTTAACAGCGAAAGTCTTTAGATGTACAACGTTTTTTTTTTCAGAGTATCTATCTATCTATCTATCTAGCCATCTATTTCTATTTGAACTGTCACATCCTCTTTCTCCAACTTATTTGAAATCCGAATACATACGTACACATCGCCGACCAAATAAACTTTAGCAACTAAGTACCAACTGACATAAGCACACTCACAAAAATGCAAGTGTCAGCTACTTCAGCTGCTTGACTGCAGTAAATTTTCTGCTTCGCTGCCAAGTTGGCATATTTCACAGGAAATTCATACAAAATTGATAAAAAAAAAAAGTAAATAGAAATACTCAAAAAGAACTGAAAAAGCACAATTCAAGCTTTCAATGAAATTCGGGAGTTTTATGTGAGTGTATTTACTTTTTGTGAAGGTATGTGTTTTTGTATTTGTACATACATATAGATATTATCAAATGTATGCAATTCACAGTCAACGACTTCATACATAGCTAAAGCATTTTCGTATAGAATAATTTTCAAGCTATTTGTATATGTATAAAAATAATTAAGCAAACATCCTTTACAAAGCTCAAACTTGCTTCGACAGCAATTTCAGCCAACCTACCGTCTGTCAACCAACAACTACATGTGTCATTTCAGAAATTAACTAACTTTTACTTTCGCCTTCAACAAATCTTATGTATTATGCAAATTTTAATTAGCCGCGCATGCAACATTACAGAAGAAAAAAGAGAAACTAAAACAGCAACAACGACAACTAACTTTATTCCACACCCCAAATCACTCCTCTGCTCAACTTTAAATGCGCTTTAGTTGGAGCAAAATGTGTGCACAATGTGCTCAACTCATTTGGGAAAATTCACTATAATTCACTAAAAAGCACTTATCTGCAAAAGGAACAAAAACATCAAGAAACACCGACTAGAGTAACAGCAACAAGAGCAACAGCAAATTTTAGTTGTATCGATTGAAAGCAAATGACCATGAGTGTGAGTGTCTTTGGGGACTTGCAGCTGCACAAAATTCAATTAAAGGGCTTGTTTTGTATTTTTAATTTTTTTTTAACACGCTTTTATTAGCTTCACCTGTATGTATGTATGTATGTATGTATGTATGTATGTATGTATGTATGTATGTATGTAACTTCATCCCATCCTAAAAGTTGTAACATTTAACTAAATTATTATATCTTTCAAACATTCACTTTTATTGTGTTCTCTCTATTATTTCTATTCTCCTCCGGATTCGAAACATGACATCAAAAGCCCAACGGCATCATATAGTAGGACACTCAACATTATACTTCATGCTTCATTGCGGCTTTTAAGTTACCTTTCCTCAAAATAGCCTCTATGAATTTCAATTCACTCCCGTATATAAACCAATAAGTAACAAGCTTTCAGGTTACGGAAAAACTCACTCACGAACGCTCAAAAATACATTCTTCTCAAATCACAAACAAATGTTCAAAGAAAAATGTATAACCACTCAAATAGCGAGCGAACTAACGCACAACAGCCAGCGATCGCTCATAGCGATGGCGATAAACTCAATGCATAAATTCACTCAAAAATGAAGCTTGAAGCTTTCTGTTTTGGGTTTGTTGTATTTGCAATGAAATCAGCCGCATGTACATACATACGTATGCAAAGCAAGAACTGGTTTTGTTTGTAATTCATTTAATAGTAAGTGCTGAATCAACGAAAAGGAACCCTAATTCTATAATTGCATTTCACGTTTGGAAAGCAATTTTTATACAATGTTTTGTAAACGTGAGGTGAAAAAAATTTCTCTAAAAATAAAAAAAATTAAAAATTAAAAAAAAAAAAAATGCGCCACTCGGGACTCGAACCTGAGCTCCTTGGTCCGTAGGCAGCATACCTCACTATTACGCTACAATCGTATTCGGAACTTTTTTGTCTAAATTCGAGTTTATTCAATCAGGTTTCTTTTTTTTTTGTTCTTTTCAAATGCTCCACCTCAACTTCTCTTCACTTTCTGATTGTAAAATATAACAAAACGTTTGGGAAATTTTGTATTTCCAAACTAGTTTGGAAAACCTTGAATAAAAGGGTTTGGAAAATATTGCATAATAAGCTAGTTTACTTCACTGCATATTGGGATTTTTGGTAGAAGTTATAAATACATATGTATGTAGATCTATTTCGGAGAACACCACATCCCATCAGACTTCTTTTTACTTTTATTCTTGCGTCCGCATAAAACATCCTTTAATGAAAAATTTCACTAAAAAGTTAAAAATAAATAATAGCTTAAAAAAACTAAAAAACACGCTTTAATCTTAAAAATCGTACTAAAAATTGAGAAATAATTTAATTAGAAACAAAATGATGAACGAAAATATAAGTATTTAAGGAAAAGCGTGGGGGTGCTCAATAATATTTGAACATGAAAATATTCGATTCGTACAACTAGTACAAAAATATACCTAGTTGCGAAATTAAAGAGTACGATATATGAAATCTCAAAAAAGTCAAAATAAAATTATTAGTAAAAAAACACCGATTTTAAATATTTTTTGATCTACTGAGCACCCAACGCTTTTCCTTAAATACTTATATTTTCGTTCATCATTTTGTTTCTAATTAAATTATTTCTCAATTTTTAGTACGATTTTAAGATTAAAGCGTGTTTTTTAGTTTTTTTAAGCTATTATTTATTTCCAAAAATTTTCATTTAATTTCATCACATCTCTTTTCCTCCTTTCGCCTGCTAAACAAGAGGCAATTTAAAAATGCAAACAAAAATGCATTTCAAACTCTCTCCCTCATTTTGGGCACTTTTAGGCCGCTTTGCTGTAAGTACCTTGTAGCTGAGCCTGCATTTGGACGTGTGCGTATGTGTGTTTGTGTTTCCGCTACACATCCCGGCTGTTTACTCATACATACTCGTACTATGTAAATTTGTTTTGTCCATACAAAATTTAAATTTATTTGCATTACATTAGGGAATCAGTCAGCCGCTCGCAAGCCGCTCAGGTCATTTAGAATGCAAAATGCTGTTTGCAAATGTATTTTGTTTGATGTTTTATTTTTTGTTTTTTTTTTTTGTTTTTTTTTGTGCTTTTTTGAGTATACATTAGCAAATACGAAAATGAGGTAAAGGCAGTTGTAGACCGCCATGGCGTATGAGTAACCCCCACGTGGTGTATTAACTGAATACATGAAAGCCATTCGAAATGTTTTCCACTGGTGAATAGAGATTTTATTTTATATTTTTATACCTTTCATGGGAATGAAATGGTATTATAACTTAGTGCCAAAAAATTTTTGTCGAAAGTACCAGAAGGAAGCGTGGGGGACCCACCAAAATATATACCGATATGATCAGAATCACGAGCTGAGTCGATTAAGCCGTGTCCGTCTGTCCGTCTGTCCGTCGGTCCGTCTGTCCGTCCGTCCGTCTGTGTGAACGCAAACTAGTCCCTCAGTTTTTGAGATATCTGAATGAAATTCGGAATACAGGTATGTTGTTATATGCAGCTGATCATTTGTCGGAACCGGCCGAATCGGACCACTATAACATATAGAAAACAACCGATTATTCAGATATACATGAAATTTTTGGATGTAATTTGTGCATAACTTCCCCATTTAAACAGCTAAGGACATGAAACTTTGAAGTAGACGTGCCCATTTTGGCCCTAACAAGGTTACCGAAAATTGTCAAGATCGGACCACTATAACATATAGTTCCACAACATCCGATTATTCAGATATACACATTTTGGTGTATAACTCCTCCATTTTAACAGCTAACGGCCTGAAATTTTGAAGTATTTGTACCCATATGGACCCAAACGGGATTGACGAAAATTGTTAAGATCGGACCACTATAACATATAGCTCCCCTACAATCGATTGTTCAGATATGGACATTTTGGTGTATAACTCCTCCATTTTAACAGCTAACGGCGTGAAATTTTTAAGTATTTGTACACATATGGGCCCAAACAGGGTTACCGAAAATTGTCAAGATCGGACCACTATAACATATAGCTCCCCTACAACCGATTATTCAGATATACACATTTTGGTGTATAACTCCTCCATTTTAACAGCTAACGGCCTGAAATTTTGAAGTATTTGTACCCATATGGACCCAAACGGGATTGCCGAAAATTGTTAAGATCGGACCACTATAACCTATAGCTCCCCTACAACCGATTGTTCAGATATACACATTTTGGTGTATAACTCCTCCATTTTAACAGCTAACGGCGTGAAATTTTTAAGTATTTGTACCCATATGAGCCCAAACAGGGTTACCGAAAATTGTCAAGATCGGACCACTATAACATATAGCTCCCCTACAACCGATTGTTCAGATATGGACATTTTGGTGTATAACTCCTCCATTTTAACAGCTAACGGCGTGAAATTTTTAAGTATTTGTACCCATATGGGTCCAAACAGGGTTACCAAAAATTGTCAAGATCAGACCACTATAACATATAGCTCCCCTACAACCGATTGTTCAGATATGGACATTTTGGTGTATAACTTCTCCATTTTAACAGCTAACGGCGTGGAATTTTGAAGTATTTGTACCCATATGGGCCCAAACGTGATTACCGAAAATTGTTAAGATCGGACCACTATAACCTATAGCTCCCATACAACCGATTGTTCAGATATGGACATTTTGGTGTATAACTCCTCCATTTAAATAGCCAAGACACCATTTTTTCTAATAAATCGTTCCATAAATAACCCACAAAATTAAAATTATAAATTAAACTTAATCCGGCTATGTACATACATAGGTAACTTTTCATTTCCCCACTCATGAAAGGTATGAAGTCTTCGGTACGGCCGAAGACAGCCGCGCTTTTACTTGTTTTTAATTATTCTTATTCAGAAACTCAATTCCAATTCGAGGTGTGCTCCTTGATTTTGGTTTTTTCCTATTAACTGCGTCATTCTACAGTTTTATGCTGACTCCGAACTGCGAATGCATTTTGCGTGAGAAGCTTTTTCGTGGTATAAATACACTCGGAGGATAAGCCACACATTGCCGAGGTGGATATTCTTTTACTCCAAGGATGCTCAACGCTCCCGTATTGAATGGGGAAACTCCAATACTTCTACAAAAATTCATTTTTGCACTCAGAAAAAAATTTGTGTTAGATTTAAAAAAAAAGTTACAAACTACAAGTAAATTTTTATTGTACGATTGGAAAATTTTACATACAACATAAATACATAAATATGTATGTACAATATTTACAACATATTTTATTTATATTAAATTAAGATAAGAACTTGTACGTATAAAAAAATGTATCTACATATTACATAATAAAAATAAGTGATAAGTTTATTCAAGGCTGTTTAATAGATTGTCAATATTTATTGTCGAATGAGAGGTGGATAATTGCAGAATTGCTTCCAAATACTTTTGTGATAAAAGCTTTCTTTGGTTTGTTTTGATTAACTTAAGGCTAGAAAAGGTTTTTTCGCAAATATAAGTGCATCCGAACATGGATAAGTATTTTAAAATTTCATTTCTTATGAGTGGATACTTGTCATATTTTATTTCTGTCATATATGTAACTAACTTTAATTATTAATTTATATACGTACCTATAATTACTTAGCATAGACTGTGACTCGCAATAATATTTCAACAAAAAAAGCTCTAATTCCTATTTTTCTTATTAAAATCTACTTTTATTTTTCTTCAAATATGTAATTTGAAATACACTTTTGCCAGACATTTTTCAATATTAACTAGAAATTTTGTTCAGTTTTTTCGTTTGCCTACAAATCGCACCCGAAATCAAAAAATTGCACAACTCAAAATTTTTTGAATCCATGAATAACGTATTTAGGGACTGCTTAATGTTAGTCCCCTCCCAGCAAAAGTCTTCTTCCTTACCCAAGGTTTTACTTCAAAGCTTCGTTTGTAAAGAAAAAGGTTTTCTTGCATTTCTTCCATTTATTTTATATTTATTTGGGTTTTGAGTTACGTCGCTTTTCAATTCAAGAATTCAATTTTTTCAAAATAATTTTATTTTCAATTTGTTAGTGTAATTTTCAATTTCATATGGGAAGGGCGACGCCGACGTAGCTTCATATGGGAAGGGCGAAGCTAACGTAGCTTCAGAGATGCCACTAAGAAAATTTTTTTCCTACCAAAAACCTACCAAAATGGCTTCGAGCCTACCAATTCTTTTTTTTTTAATGTGAGATTTAACCATATTCAACGAATTCATTTAGGGCAACTGCGCCAGTAACCGACCACCCTGCAGTAACCGGAACTTTTGTTTTTTTACCGCTTAAAATAAAAAAAAAACTATTTATTTATTTATTTTTTTTTTTTTTGATTTTGAAAACTAGTATTATTTGTACAAATTTCAATTAATCTTAGAATGGATGATAAAAATGTGAAGGAAAAGAGGAGGAAGCAGCAGTTTCCAGATAAACAAAAACTTGAGTTGGCGTTAAATGATATTCGGACAAGGTTGGCTGCCACCGCTCGTCCAGTGCCGAGGAAATCAGGATTTACATTTTGTTGAATAACATTTGAGGAATAATGAGGGCAAGCAACTGATCCTGAACGAAACGTAATGCAGCCCATTAACCATACAATTTATCGTACTACACCGTCGTACGATAAATCGTATGCTTCGCCACCAACGTTCCAACTTCAACGTCGATTTATCGTCAAACATCATTTTTACCGACGCTTTGTAGAGTACACAACAAGCCAATGCATACGGATTGTGCTGGCTCTACATGTAATAATTGAAAAAATAGCTAATTTTTGTATTATAAAAATACATAAGTTAAATGTTTACATTTTTCACACTTAATATTGTACATTTTGGCAATATTTTTGCAGCAATTTATTAAATTTGGCCACTTTTATTTCTTATTTCCAACATGATGCGCGCGATGCTTTCACTTCAGCGAGAAAAAAATAATGAAGTTTGTCAAACATATCCACTAACCTTCCAATTTGTTGTACAACGCGACAAAATATCAAAATCGTTTGATCTTCATCCAACCGTCTGTCCAACTTGTACAACAGGCCCACTAATGTCACGATTTGTTGTCAACGAGCCCAAATCGTACGATAAATTGGATGGTTGGTGGGCCCTATAAGAAGATTTATCGAGAGAAATAGCGGACAGTGTTTCCACTTGGTACAGCAAACACATTTACTACCTAGGTAGGCCTGATGGCCTGTTGTGATACCACATGGACGAACAACCTTGTTTGCTTCATATATCGTAGAATGTCTGATGCCTTTCTGTTTTCAATCTCCTCCAGTTGTGTCTGTGGGGGCAAGTGTACTTGAAGCTCAAAGAAACCGTTTTTATTTTTGTCACAAAACTCTACTGAGAAGACACGTTTTCTCAACAGTGTTGTGGTAAAGTGATCAAATGTACCAAATCAGTGATGTTAATTGAACGAAGGCAAAAACCTACCAAAATTCAAATCGTCCTACCAACCTACCAAAAGGAATAAAACCTACCAGTTTTGGTAGGAAAAGCCCAAAAGTGGTATCCCTGCGTAGCTTTTTATATTCAAAGGGCGAATTTGTATCTGTGCCTATGTCTGGGGGGAAAAACAAAAACAAATGTGATTGAAGGGCATAGGCATGAGCATCTATGTTTTACTCTATTCATTGATCTCTGAGAACAAGATATTTTTGATTGCCTTCCAGTGTGTCGTCATGTACAGGGAGAAAATGCTCGCGGAGAGTAAATGCTGCTGATCGCGCTGTATGTTCTACCTTCTCCAAGCTGGACAAAGAGGCTAAGAAAATGAGTTTGGCGGTCAAAGACGGCAAGAGGAAGTACCACCTGTTATCGCAGAAAGAAACAGCACCCCTTGGCCGCCACGTCACTAATGACAGTTACAATTTCGAAACCGTTATACACTTCGTCTATTTGGGAATCAGCATAAACACTAAAAAAAAATATTGTCAATTCAACGAAGAATCACTCTTGCCAATAAGTGTTATTTTTGACCAGGTAGGCAACTGAAAAGTAACGTCCTCTCTTGAGGAACAAAAACCATATGCTTCAGTGCACATATACGGTGCAAAAGCATGGACGATGTCAAAATCAGATGAGATGACACTTGGAATATTCGAGAGAAAAGTTCTTTGGAACAGTTATGGATCTTTGCGTATTAGTGAGGCCGAGTATCGACGGAGATTTAATGATGAACTGTACGAGCTTTACGCAGCCATCGATAAATAAAATCCAGCGGCTACGTCGGGCAGGTCATGCCGTGAGAATGGAAGATGGTGCTCCGTACCAGAAAGTACTTCTATCGGAGCTAAAGCCAAAGCCAACAGAAGAGCGGCAGCTCCACTGGGTTGGAAAATCAGGTGGAGAGTGACTTTGCCTCCTATGGTATTTCCAATTGGCGCCAAATAGCACAAAACAGAAACGACTGGCGCGCTTTATTGGACTCGACCAAAATCGTCTAGATGGTTACTAAGAAGAAGATATGCTTTGCAGATTCTACGTGACTGCTCGAGATCAGTAGCCAAGTTTTCGTATGTACGTAGTAGTACAAAATTCATATTGCTATTCTGCTTCATCTTTTTATCAGTCCAGTCTCGAAGGATTACTCGTACACCTTTACACTAGCCATAAAACTTAGAACTAAATCAGCCATAGGCACGCTATAACAAAATTGGGTAGGGGTTTAGAATATACCCGTGGTAAGGAATGCCTGTCGTAAGAGGCGACTAAAATCCACCGGCCTAGAATGTTGATAATGGTCAAAAAATCGTTCGCACGATAGTTGGGCTAGTGTCGGAAGGGATTAGTACCCGAGCGTACCGGATTTATCCGGCGAAGGTCTGTTACTTCCCCTACACTCCCCAAAATGTTCGGGGAGTGTCTTGGTGGCTACAACAACAACAACACAATTGTGCTCAGTCTATTCACACGCACTTGCGAACCATTTTGACTGCTTTGCGCTCTCCAAAACAATCTCTCGCACACTTTTGCCGACCATTAAACTAAATGCAGTTTGTAACGGGTGGCAACTCCTTCCACAGCTATATTCTGTTACATAAGTTTTTACAACAATAAAAGTGAAATATCGTTGAACAAACTGCCAATTATACAATAATGTTTGCTATAAATATTTTTAAATTCCTTGAATTTTATATTACGTGGCAACACTTCTTCAAAAAAAAATTTTACTTTATACATAAGAACATTTTTTAAAGCTCTCACATTTCATATTAAATGTGCAAAAACTAGGATATTGAACAATTTCTTTAACTGCAATTTCTAAACGGGTGGCATCCCTTACTCAAAATATTTTTGCTTTGTTTTTAAAACTCACTGCTTTTACCGACCAATTTAGTGGAATATTCTAGATATAAACTAACGTTAATAAAGAGATAAATGTACATACCTTTTCTTTTTAATTTAATTGCAGGTTATATCAGGTAGCCACCCTTTTCAGAAATAACTCCTACTTTTCCAGGTTAAAACTTTATTAAATTTCCCATTAGCTTCTTTAAACATATTTAATTTACTACGTAATAAAAGGGATAATTTTAGTAATAAAACGACACTCATTTCATAATATTTCTACTCATCTTTACTTAAATTTATGCTAGTTGGTAACCCTTTTTTAGTATCTATCTAATATCTGATGTACTACAAATTTCAGCTTCAAAACTGTTGGTGTGCCAAACTTTATTAAACCCTTAAGCTTTCACATTAAATATGAGTGACATAAATAGTATACGTAGCTAAAATCGAATTTAATGGAAACATTCGACATTGTTATACAGATAAATTACATATACACAAGGCCGTATTTAGGGGGGGTTTTGGGTGTTTGAACCCCCCACAAAATACTGGTATATAAATTTTACTTCTATCATATTCAAAGCTATATGTTGAAAACACTAGTTTACAAATAATTAATTTGAGAAAATACCAAGAATTTTAGGTATAGGGGAGGACTGGCATGAACCTGCTGAGGTCAAAACCATTTTTTATAGTTAGGGTTTTGAGATAACGGTAATTTTGGGTTTTTTTGGTTACAACTTCCATCAAAAATTTTTTTCGCTGAAGTTACAAATACCCGCAAACCGTATCTACTCCGTTCGAAAGATAATTAAAGAACGCTTCTAACGACATACCACTTATAAATTAAATTATGTTACCACTCCGGAATAAGGCAGTCAATCATCTCACATTTTCTAAAATTTTAGCATATTTCCTTATAACTGCAAAAAGTCATTGCATGACTGAAAATTCATTACTCGGGTTATATTAGTGTCTGAATTATAACATTTTGTGTGTTTTTCGAAAGATCCCATATATGGGATATTTGAGTTGTTATAGTCCGATTTCATCTATTTTCAATACTAACTTTTCAAATTCAACATTTTATTAATTTTTTGCGATTATTGAAAAAATGTGGTTTTTATTGGGGTCTTAATAAAAAGTTGTAAAAATCAGGAAAGTTTTAGTTATTCTTTTTATACTCAGCTGTACTAGTACACAGAGTATTATAGTTTTGATTTCCTAACGGTGGATTGTAACAGAATGAAATAATCGAGATAGATATAGACTTATATATATCAAAATGATCAGGGTGAAAAGAGAAATCGATTGAGCCATGTCCGTCCGTCCGTCTGTCCGTCCGTCTGTCCGTCCGTCTGTCCGTCTGTGCGCACGATAACTCGCGCAAAAATTGAGATATTTTGATGAAATTTGAAATGTAAGTTGGTATCAAGACAGGAACGGATGGTATTGAAAATGGGCGAAATCGGACCATGACCACGCCCACCTCCCCTATATAGTAAAAATCGGAAATTTTGTATCTCAGTCACTAATAGAGCTAGAGTGATAAAATCTCACACACGTATTGAGCTCAGGCCGTTTTGTAGAAATATGGTGAAATTTTGGAAAATGGGCGGTGCCACGCCCACTTATTAAGGGCCAAACATTGAAAGTTTTATGAGTCATAACTCAGAAACCGTTGAAGATATATCGATGAAATTTGGTAGGCGTGATATACTTACTTAGGCAAATGTTTGGACGAAAAATTGCCAAAATCGGTTGACGACCACGCCCACTTTTATATATGGGTATTATAAAGTGACCTAATAAAAACATTTTAAGCGATATCTCTGTCACATATAAAGATATATCATTGAAATTTTCTGGAAGATGTCCAACTATGGACATAAAACAAAAAATACAAAAATTTTGGAAAATGGGCGTGGCACCGCCTCCTTTTAGAAGCAGGAATTTACGAGATTTCTGAGCCCATAACTCGACAAATAATCGATATATTATGACGAATCTTGGTGTATACACTTTCACTACTCGTAGTAATACATATTCAAAATATTAGCGAGATCGGTTGACGACCACGCCCACTTTTATATATGGGTATCATAAAGTGGCCTAATAAAAACATTTTAAGCGATATCTTTGTCAAATATAAAGAGAATACATTGAAATTTTGTGGCATGAGTTCTACAATAGATCGGAAACAAAAAATATAAAAATTTCGGAAAATGGGCGTGGCACCGCCTCTTTTCAGACAAAGGAATCAACGAGATTTC
Source organism: Urophora cardui (assembly GCA_960531455.1). Taxonomy (NCBI): domain Eukaryota; kingdom Metazoa; phylum Arthropoda; class Insecta; order Diptera; family Tephritidae; genus Urophora; species Urophora cardui. Next base: position 110,672,568 of record OY482674.1, on the reverse strand, counting down.
GGAGCCCATAACTCGACAAATAATTGAGATATTATGACGAAAATTGGTTTATACACTTTTATAACTTGTGTTAATAGACACGCAAAAATTTATTGAAATCGGTTTATGACCACGCCTACTTTTTAACAAAGATATTTCTGGAACACGCTTTGGAAATTTGTAACGTGACATCTTTGTAACTCATAAAGCGATGAAATTTTGCACAAAGAATAATATTCATAAGCTTAGTTGGATGACTGATAAAAATTTAGAAAATGGGCGTGGCTACGCCCACTTTATGCAGCACTCGCTTTATATAAAATACGCCGTGTTTCCATCAAACGCAAACAATGTTCGATTCCACTCGAACTTAGGCTTCCTTACTTGTTAAAATTATTCTGTTTTATTGCAAACATTTTAAGCGTAATATTAAAAAGGTTCAATGAATACTTTATTTTTGGCGATTTTTTCCAAGTGAAACAAAAAGGATGTTTTATGGTCGAAAAACTCGGCTAGGTGACCCAACTATGTATATGGAAACGACTTCACAGATCAAAGGACATTAGAGGGAAATATAAAGCTTCCCAAGCTCTGTTTGCCAGCATAACACCAACAGTGTTAAAAAATAAGCTGTTGCTGTTCTGCGAAAGTTATCATAATTTTTTGAGAACTTTTGAATTTCGATTTCCTTTGAAAATATCTGAAGTCGAAGCACAGAACAATCGAATATATTTGTTTGTTTATTTGTGCTGTTGCTTTACTGTGTAATTTCAAACAGATCAGTCGACAGCAAAGCCCAGATAAATATAATTTAATTTCAAGTGCGGCTTTTTAAAATTGTTCTTTTTTTTGTACATTACTATTTCGATTGTGTTCCCATAAATTAAAAAAAAAAAAACAATAACAACAGTGCTGTAAAAACTCGAAATTATTTTTGCCCTTTGCTGTGCTGTACAAATTTCCACAAAACTTAAGGCTGCGCAGTTGCAGTACAGTAGAACTTTTTATTTTTTATACTTCTGCTGCGCTGTTTATTTTTTAATTTTCAAATGAAAATGAAATTCAATGGAAATGAAAAAAAAGTTGAAAATTATTTCAACCTTTAATAATGACATATCTATCAATTTTAAAAATCGGATGACAAATAACAAAATTGCAAAAAACAAAAACAAATTAGAGTACAACATAAGCTAAAAATCTTGGGGCGGACTTTTACGGCTGAAAATAGGTGGGTAATCTAACCGAGTTTTTCGTCCATAAAATATAATTTTTTTTTCACTTGGAAAAAATCACCAAAAATAAAGTATTCATCGTGAAGTTCTATATTTTTCTCAAAAAAAAAAAATCCGCAACGATGAAACCCCCCACGAAAAAAATTCCTGGCTACGGCCCTGCATATACATATAAGTAAAATAGATTTTTTCACTTTCACCAAACCAATAAATTTTACCAGCCTACGGCAGATATTTTGGCAACAAAATGAAGCTAGTAGATATTTGCTGTATAGCCAGGAAAAACAGGCAGACAGCAAAAACAAAATTTGCACACTTTTGCACCCGCAGCCATTTCCTACAACAACACAAACTCATACGCCATCACCTTTGCTCATTTGAATTTCGCTTACAACACTGAAATATTTGCACTAACATACATACATACCCTGCAGCAAATATGGGGGACAGTCACGCAAAGCGATCGCCTGGCACTAAAGTGAACATAACTGGTTCAGAACTGGTTCTAAAGGAATAGAGCGGAATAGTTGGTTCTAATATTTATGGTATGGCTTAGGCATCGGATCACCTGCACAAAGCTCACCACATTATATGAACAAGATTGTAACCCAGAGTATCGGAGAAAGCAAACTACCGGCTGAAGATGGCACATTGACTGTGCCAATGGAGAGCCTACAATTGGAGGAAGGGGAGTACGTACTAGTATCAGCGCATGATGGCGCAACCGAGGTTGCAAAAGATGCGAAGATGCTAGAAGATGCTACCTTTTCTGCAGGCAGGACACCGGTGCCGCCAACGGATTCAACAACGGTTGATCCTGTTGCAAATCAAGGCAATGCCGGTACGGAGAAGTCGAATATTGATGATTCTAAAACTGCTGAAAAGTTGCCCATAAGGTAACTGAATAGGAGAATGCAGAGGAAGAATAAAGCTGTGGCTCTATAACCAAGGCCGGTATTCAAAATCCTTCCGCATCGAGCTCTACACCAGGAACAGCTAGATCAAAGCTACAGCAAAGCGGGATAGGACAGCTGATGATTGATCTATCCTACAATACTCTTCTGAAGCTGCAAAGGAGTCTGTGCAGACTGCGAGCCAGAGTCTCAATGCAAATAAAATGAAGGTCTTTGAAACGGATTTGGACGTGACTGCATGCTCAAGCAGATAGTCTGCATGCCAACAATCTCCTGAAAACGTGGACGTTGAAGGATTCCGAAAAACGAATGACACTCCAATCGTCTAGCTCTGCTTCGTTCGCAAGAATGGCCGCGAAGGCAATGTTAGTTGAGATACATCCGCACAATGGGAAAAGATCGTTGTCCAAAGTGCAAAGGGACTTTCTCGACGGCTACCTATGGAAAGCTATTGTTGAGTCGAAAGACAAGCCACAATTCGAAGGAATGAGCGTGGAAGATGGTAGCTTAAGGCTACAATGTACCAATGAGCATTCCGGAGATTGGCTCTGCACAATGGTGGCAAATATAACATCCTACGAGGGCTCCAGTTTCCTTTTGAAGGACGGGAGTAAGAGCCGGCTAGTGAGAGCCTATGCTTGTATACCGGGCAAGTACCGGAAATCAAGTCTAGTGCTCAAGTGTACCGGTATTCTAAAGTTTGGCTACTTGTTAGAACATTAATAATAATACAATGGCGCTATTATAACTCTGACGAGTTTTATGGCCGAGCTTCTCTCCCAATTCGAGGTGTGCTCCTTTTTGTTTTTCCTACTAATTGGGTGGACCTACAGTTTTATGCCGGCTCCGAACGGCGAATGTATTTTTTTGAGAAGCTTTTTCATGGCAGAAATACACTCGGAGGGTATGCCGCGCACTGCCGAGAGGTGACCGCTGCTCTTAAAAAATCCAATAATTGGATTTTTACTAATTAGAAAAATTTTTTGGTATTTTGCTCGGACCGTGGTTTGAACCCGAGACCTCTGGCATAGCAGGCGAGCACTCTACCCACTGCACCACAGCGGCCACAACAGAACATTACCGTGTTCCAAAAAGACAGTTGAGAGCATTGCGCTGGAATAGATCGAGAACCCAACTCTCGTTGTTTATGAGCTGGGGCTGCGCTACTTTTGAACTGGCGCGATTTGTTGAAGGGTTCACATATACACAACTATGCATCCATATGTGCTTTCCCTGTAAAAATCATAGGATTATATGATCCATTTTGTGGTAGGTAGGAGTACTTTCAAAGTGATCATAAACATAGACCCAAGCAAGCGACTCGTTTATCTGCATCGGCTCGTAGTTAGCCGAACATTGCTACAAAAACCGAATATATGTATATCGCGATAATGACGAAGCAAGTGCGTACATTTGTATGTATGTATGTATGTATGTATGTACATACCCTGCAGGGAACTCGATAACTAGTGAGCAAAATTTCTAGTTCCGAACTAGCGAAAAGGTGTCAAAGGGGAACTAGATCAATTGTAGTTAGACCCTCACCAGTTCAAAAGGAGTGAATTGAGTGACCATTATAAGACACACTTTGATGTGTATGCAATTTCGAAGTGACAATAATTCTATCAAAATTTTTCGTTCGTTCAATTGCCATCGGCTTTGTATATTTCTGCAATTCTCAGATGTTTAGTGATGCATTTTATATAAAGAGTTTTCTATTTGCATCTTGTATGACATGAAATGTTCCCCTAATTATGCTTTTCCGATCCCTCAGGCTTATTTCTATTTTTTTTTTATTTTATTACTTTTTAAATAATATTGTAAATTTTTATTAAATAAATAAATAAAAAAATATTAGTTTAAAAAAAAATTTAAAAAAAAAATATCATCCACCTTGACACCGACAGGATTCGAACCCGCGCCCCTCGAATTGAAAGGCACATGCGTTAGCCAGTCGGCCATCGCGCTACTTGCATGAAGTGTGTCAAAGGCTGCACTTAAGCGGCAGATGCAAAACTGTAGAATTTGTAGGTACTTGTAGCTGGTTCAGAACTATCGAAATTGTGCCAATAAACGAACTAGTGTTAACTGTAAAATTTAGTACTAGTTCGGAACTATCGAAAATGTAGTGCAGAGAGGGACAATTGACACCGCCTAGGACATCGGCGTGTTAAATTCGCCAGTTGATAATATGCAAAAGAGATTTAGCTCGCACTAGTAGTGTCGAAAAATGCACTAGAAGCGACCTAGTTCGGAACTAGAGATTTTCCCTACAGGGTATGTATGCATGCTCGTTTGAACGTGCACGATCTGGTAATAAATAGACATTGAACGCAACACAACATGTTGGCGATTGCGCTAGAAAAATTTTATTATTTTATTTTTATTAAAGAAAAGCTTACTTATATATGTATGTAATCCTAATAATCAAATTGAATTGGCAGTCGTTCAAATCTGTTCAGCGATTATTAAATTTCATTAATTTTAGTACCTACTCCATGGATTAATCCCATGTAGGTACTCCATGGATTAATCCCATGTAGTTACTCCTTGGATTACTCGGGTGTCATGCGGAAATCGGAGTATGTGATTCCTGCCTAGGACATCGCCATGTTAAATGGACCATATTTTTTATATGGAATGTGACAGGTTGAGGAGTACTCGGTTGGTCCACAGCGAGTACTCTATACACGCGTGCATGGAGTACTCGGCTTTTTTGCAGGGTTGCATGTTGGCGTCGAGGCCACAAGGCAACAAGCACTATTAAATGTTCTCTATATACATATGTGCATATGTATGTATGTATTTGTTTGGCTTTTGGTCCCTGCAAAAAAGCCGAGTACTCCATGCACGCGTGTATAGAGTACTCGCTGTGGACCAACCGAGTACTCCTCAACCTGTCACATTCCATATAAAAAATATGGTCCATTTAACATGGCGATGTCCTAGGCAGGGATCACATACTCCGATTTCCGCATGACACCCGAGTAATCCAAGGAGTAACTACATGGGATTAATCCATGGAGTACCTACATGGGATTAATCCATGGAGTAGGTACTAAAATTAATGAAATTTAATAATCGCTGAACAGATTTGAACGACTGCCAATTCAATTTGATTATTAGGATTACATACATATATAAGTAAGCTTTTCTTTAATAAAAATAAAATAATAAAATTTTTCTAGCGCAATCGCCAACATGTTGTGTTGCGTTCAATGTCTATTTATTACCAGATCGTGCACGTTCAAACGAGCATGCATACATACCCTGTAGGGAAAATCTCTAGTTCCGAACTAGGTCGCTTCTAGTGCATTTTTCGACACTACTAGTGCGAGCTAAATCTCTTTTGCATATTATCAACTGGCGAATTTAACACGCCGAAGTCCTAGGCGGTGTCAATTGTCCCTCTCTGCACTACATTTTCGATAGTTCCGAACTAGTACTAAATTCTACAGTTAACACTAGTTCGTTTATTGGCACAATTTCGATAGTTCTGAACTAGCTACAAGTACCTACAAATTCTACAGTTTTGCATCTGCCGCTTAAGTGCAGCCTTTGACACACTTCATGCAAGTAGCGCGATGGCCGACTGGCTAACGCATGTGCCTTTCAATTCGAGGGGCGCGGGTTCGAATCCTGTCGGTGTCAAGGTGGATGATATTTTTTTTTAATTTTTTTTTTTTAAACTAATATTTTTTTATTTATTTATTTAATAAAAATTTACAATATTATTTAAAAAGTAATAAAATAAAAAAAAAATAGAAATAAGCCTGAGGGATCGGAAAAGCATAATTAGGGGAACATTTCATGTCATACAAGATGCAAATAGAAAACTCTTTATATAAAATGCATCACTAAACATCTGAGAATTGCAGAAATATACAAAGCCGATGGCAATTGAACGAACGAAAAATTTTGATAGAATTATTGTCACTTCGAAATTGCATACACATCAAAGTGTGTCTTATAATGGTCACTCAATTCACTCCTTTTGAACTGGTGAGGGTCTAACTACAATTGATCTAGTTCCCCTTTGACACCTTTTCGCTAGTTCGGAACTAGAAATTTTGCTCACTAGTTATCGAGTTCCCTGCAGGGTATGTACATACATACATACATACATACATACAAATGTACGCACTTGCTTCGTCATTATCGCGATATACATATATTCGGTTTTTGTAGCAATGTTCGGCTAACTACGAGCCGATGCAGATAAACGAGTCGCTTGCTTGGGTCTATGTTTATGATCACTTTGAAAGTACTCCTACCTACCACAAAATGGATCATATAATCCTATGATTTTTACAGCGGTGTCATAACCGACCTCATAGCAATACAGACAACAACAAACACTCGGGCAGGCACACACACACCTTTCATTTAATATGTCTAGAGACACAGCAAAGAACAGCCACAAATATGGATGTACGTTTGAATGTAATATGCAAATAAACCGCACACATACACACACATATAAACATATAAACTCACATAAAATCGCACGTTAAAACCATTTTATTGTAAACGAAATTTGTCGTTTGGGGCTGGTTTAACTGGAATTTATTGCCAAGTTGGCAGGTGTATTCGTACCTATGCCATGAATGCAATGGAGGCTGTATGGGCAAAATGAGTTTGAAAGTAGGCAGATGTTGACTGAAAGAGCTGTGGGATTGCAAAGAATGCAGGATGGAGAATGGTGAATAGTAGTTGGCAAGATAAGGCTAGCAGTTGGTGGTTATGAGTCTTCATAAAAACTATTTATTTGTATTTTGGTATTTGCATATGGTTGAGTTGTGCCAATGAAGCGAATGGCAATGAAAACGAAATGTACTTTATTAAATTTCTCAGGCGATTACGTTGCGATATTATGAACACTTTTAAGTATGTACATCCTACACTACAAATAATATGATGCCACTTTTATGTATTCCAAATGGTAATAGGCACTCAAGAGCGTATATTATGGTTAACGAAACGGAGTGGTTGTGCGGTAAAGAAAAGTGATTTTAATGGGAAGAAGGAAAGGAAAAATGGTTAAAATGCAAATCAAAATTACGCAAATATTTAATTTGTAGAGCAAGGGTCTTCACAGCTATCGCGCTTCCGCGCTTTTTGTTTTTGTGCCGCGCTTAAGCATAGGCAAGCGCGCCGAAAATCACCGCGACCGCGCATGCTATCCTCTCGCCCACAAACGAAGTTTAATGCTATACCCATTAGGAACAGCGGCGCAAAATTACTATTAATTCATGTGAAACTACATATAAAGGAATAATTTTGGAATTTTTTTTGTATCAAACAATTTTTTCACTATCAGACCTGGAACACAAATTATGGTGTTAGTTTATTTTATTATATTGAACACTTTAAAAGTATTTAATGAAACCTGAATTTTCAAAGCAATCAAGTCCGACGGGGTTTGTGTACACGCCATTTTTGGCTTCCATTTTTCTTTTTTATTTTCTGCAGAAGCGGGCTACAGCGAGTCGCCGCCTACACACTGAGACAAATTGTTGTAAATTAAGATTTGTTTTGGAATTCAATAGTGTATGTACTTATGTAGATTTTTTTAACACATTTTTTTTAGCTTCACCTGTATGCATATGAGTTATTTCTTTGTGCCTAAAAATACGCAATATATTTGCTAATGAGATTAATTAAATCAGATGGCGCTGTTTAGCTATAAAACTTATAGTATAAAATTTATAGTACCTATGTATAAATTAAACTTTAACTATTAAAGCGTGCGCTAATAATGAAAAATATAAAAACGCACAACACCAGCACCATAAAAAAAATATCAATTTATACATTTTCGAAATTTTTCGGGTGTACTTTTAATAATGGAGGAAGTGGGCGGCCGCAATTTTTTTGCTCTTATTGTCGGCCATGATTTTTATTTCAAAGTAACGGTACCCGCGCTTCCATTAGGGCTTTGTGGAGATCACTGTTGTAGAGCATTTCAAAGCAGGGTTCGGATTTGCCCCATTTTGGCTCCACACTCACACATGCCTCACTCATGAGGTTGCAGCTGAATGAGTATCCTCTGAGTGTGCAAACAACAGAGGCCAACCAATAGCGCGAGCGCTCTGCATGAGAGGCAGCAGAGTGCGCAGCCAAGAGTAGGCAAGCTAGCAGCGTTGCCTTCCTCAGTTGCGCCCTCATATGTTACTCTGAGTGAGTCTGTCGTGTGTAGTATGAAGAAATTAAAAAAAAAATGTTAAAATTCAAAAGACAAAAAAATTTATTTTAGTAAATGACACTTCGTTATCATGGCGTTCATTTCGGCTTATTAAATTTTATATAAAATACCCCAAATTTTAAATTAAAAAATTTTTGTTTTTTTAAATTAAAAAAAAAAAAAAAAAAAAAAAAATTGGTGGTTGGAGGAAATTAGCACATAAATCTAGCATTCATTTTTGGGTATTGAATTTCAGATCGTTTGAAGACGGGGGGAGGTTATTTTTCAAAAAACCTGAAATTTAAAAAAGTCTTAAAAATTCGAAGAACAAAAAAAGTCTCTTTGGTAAATGACAGTTCGTTATCATGGCGTTCATTTAGGCTTATTAAATTTTTTATAAATTTACCCCAAATTTTAAATTAAAAATAATAGTTTTTTTAAATTAAAAAAAAATTTGGTTATTGAACAAAATTAGCACAAAAGCTTAGCACTCATTTTTGCATATTGATCGATCCGTTGAGGGGGGTGTAGCTTCACGTATTCACTCAGCGTCATCACTCACTCGCACGCTCACACGCATTACTGCTTGCCCAGAATGATGTGGCTGTAGTACGTAGTAAGAGCTGTCAAAAGTTAAAACAGTACAATTGCATTGGAATGCCCACAATGTGTAGCTGTGTCTGTAGCGTGTAGTTGTGGCTGTAGTAGAAGTAGAGTTAACTTTAACTTTGTAGCGCGCTACAGTGTGACAGCTCAATTTTTTAATGACGGAAATTCGAAATGAAGGACGAAGAAACTGAAAAATGAATTGAACTTGTAAAAAATAAAGAGTTTTTATGGAATTTAAGGAATCCCCTGTACAAAAATATAAAAAAGATGACATATATGAGATACACTGAGCTACACCATTGTGTTCACATTTTCGAGCGTTGCCACAAAATCAGTCATCAGCTGATGTAGTAAGCTATGTAGCAAGCAGTTACACCGAAAGAAGAGGAAACCTAGGGAGGATCACCTAATGCGCAGCGTGAGCAGCTCATTTCTACATCACTTATTCAAAATGAGTGAAGAAACAAACAAAACTCTCACTCTGCGTTCTAGATAAGTGAGAAACGCAAACCGTCACTCATAATCATGCCGTGAGGATGAGATTCCTGACTCACTTACTCATACTCTGAGTTTCTTCCTACCCTGTTTCAAATCATTATCGTATTCATAAGATGCTAATTTTTTCCTGTGGTCCTTTAGGTTCTTTGAACAAAGATTTTGTCTGAGGGAACTCGTAGCGAAATTTTATGGCGCATAATTTTCTATAACATTTTAACCCTCTAGCGACACTTAAAATACTTTTTTCGGACTATCTAAAATAGGGGTCCAAACGACCTCTTCGTGGAGATGTTAGCGATTAAAGTATTCTATGAAACTAAAGCTCGTGCGATTTTACTATATGTTTGCTAAATATTTCTATGCAATATGTATTTTAACCTTTTTCCCCCTTTAAGTATTTAAAAATCACTCAGGCAAACTTTCACAAATTCAAAATGGCAATACAAAAAATTTACCCCAGGAAGCAAAAAAGTTTGGGGGTTTTTACTATATGGATAGTGGTCTTTCGCTCAGTCTGAAAATTATTTCGCCCCCAAAAGTGCTTTTGCACACTGTAATGTGTCGGAGAGTAAATACTAGGCATAAGAAGAGTTCTTCGGAAGAATTATAACCTTCGGGAGTTGATTATCAAAATAGACTAATCAATGAGCTGTACAGCAGTACGAGCTTTATGACATTATGAGAATGACTAAAGTGCTTTAGCACAGGAGTTGTGCCTCTTCATTTATAGGAGGGCACCAAATGAAGAAAGTGTTGTAGAACGAATTTTCTGTCATCGATCGTCAAGCTTGGTTTGGTTATCAACCTGTTTCGAAGATGTGCCATCTTCAGTATCTTTTTCGTGACCCCGCACTTCATGCACGTTTTACGATTTGAAAGCACAAGCTACCGATTGAAATATTTAAGGCCTGTACTGAGCGTAATAAATATATGAAAGCGAGTCAGGGATCAATAAGAACAAGCATGCAATCCCTCGCCAATAAAAAAATGTGTAGGAAAGCATTTAAGCAACTCCGGAAGAGGAGCCAGATTTGTATATGGGTTTTCTGAAGGTGATGGGTGCTCTTGAAGTGATGAAAGCACTTGAAAGCCAACCAAAGGCTACTGACTACTTAAAATGCGCTAATTCGTTTACAAAAAGTGTGAGTAAGAATTGTTCATCACTAAAAAGGATATGCGGTAAAAAGGGTTCTCAATAAAGTAAAGTTTAAATTTAATAAGCGCACAATATTGATGAAGGGTATAAATGTTCAAATAAAAAAAAAAAAACATTCAACAAAAAACCACCATCGACTCTCACCCACCATTAATTTAATTGAACAAAGGGCAAGTAATGAGCGCACAAAGGGACTAAAGCAAAACATGCAAAAACAAGTCAGCCAAATTGCAAGGATTTTGCATGCGCCGAACACCTGTTCTCATACAGCAATTTGTTTGCCCAGCGGGCGGCTTTGGCAAGAAACGAGCGTAAAATAATAACAAAATTTTAATTAAAAAAATCAAATAAAAAATAAAAATAACAAGTAAAAATAACAAGTAAAAGTAACAACAAATGCCAAGGACAATACGCAAGTAAAAGACCCGCAAATTTACAACGTTACAAGGCGGCGATTTCGTTCTCGCAAAATTGTCTGGGGACTTTGCTTGTCGTGTTTCCTTTTCACATTTTTATTTATATTAATGAAAACAATTAAAAGGCGAAAAACAGCAAAACAAAAAAAGGTGCTAAAATTAATATTGCTTTTGTTGTTATTGCACGCCTTTGCCAAACGTTCGTTTTCCAATCTCTTCAAGGAAAATCAGCAGCAACAGCAGCAGCAATATATTGCATATTAGTCACGTCAACGCTCCGCTTAGTTCTCGCCCTTCTTCTTCCACTTGCTTGTTTATTGGCTACGCTGCTTAAGCGCCCAAAAGTATGCTCGCCGGCTGGTGTGTGTTTGCGTGAAAGTGATACTCCTCATATTGTTTATTTTTTTGCTCGTCACGAACGTTGGTTGGGGGAAAATATGGGAAATTAAAGTAAAGAAAGGCGCGCAAAAAGGCAAAAGTGCAAACAAACAAGCGAGCGGGTGAGCGAGCGTTGGCTGACATTGAGCGACAGCTGTTGGCAATGGCAATATGTTTATTGAAGGCGTTTAATGCAATTGTTTTTGTTTTTTATTTTAATGGTGATTGCTTTTAATTTTTCGTTTAATTTTTCAGTATTTTTTGCTGCAAAATTTCAACGGTCGCATATGTGCTGATGCAATATAAGGAAATTGCGGAGAAATGGCAGAAGTAAAAAAATTAAATAAAATTTAATAAAAAATGTTGAATTTTTTATGATGGTTGCATTAAGCTGTTTGCGAAAGGCGATAAGAAAAGGATGAAATATTTAAAGAAATATTTGATATTAAAAAGTGATAATCGAAAGCCCTTTGAAAAATAAGCGATAGCTGGCGCTGGCATCGAAACCCAATCACTTCATTGGAATGCAGAAAAAGCGAGTTTGATGGATCCGCTTCATGCAACCATAATGTTACATGTTGAAAATATTAAAAAGTCAAACTTACTTACTTAATTGGCACGTAACCGTCTAGACGATTATGGCCGAGTTCAATAAAGCGCGCCAGCTATTTCTGTTTCGTGCCGCGTGGTGCCACTTGGGAATACCTAGGGAGTCAGCATCACTGTCCACCTGATCTGCCCAATGCAGTGGAGGCCTCCCTTTTCTTCTGCGTTCAGCGGGTTTCGATAAAAATACTTTCTTGGCTGGAGCACCTTCGTCCATTCTCACGACATGGCCTGCCCAGCGCAGCCGCTGGATCTTTATTCGCTGAACAATGTCGATGTCTGCGTACAGCTCGTACAGCTCGTCGTTAAATCTCCGTCGATACTCGCCCTCGCTAACGCGCAAAGGTCCATAAATCCTCCGAAGAACTTTCCTCTCGAATACTCCAAGCGCCATCTCATCTGCTTTTGATATAGTCCATGCTTCTGCGCCATACATGAGGACTGGAACGATGAGTGTCTTGTAGAGTGTGATTTTGGTTCGTCGAGAGAGGACCTTACTTTTCAATTGCCTACTTAGTCCAAAGTAGCATTTATTGGCAAGAGTGATTGTTCGTTGGATTTCAGTGCTGACATTATTTTTGGTGTTAATGCTGGTTCCCAAAGGTACCCCGAAATAAGTCCCAAATGAAATAAGTCCCAATGAAATAACTCCCAATGAAATAAGTCCCAATAAAAATGAAATAACTCCCAACTTTTATAAATGAAATAACTCCCAAAGAAGGAAATGAAATAAGTCCCAATATTTGGGGCTTATTTCATAATGAGGCCCCATATCCCAAAAAATATGAAATAACTCCCAAATGAAATAAGTCCCAGAAATATTTGGGAGTTATTTCATTTTTTTTTTGGGACTTATTTCATTTGGGACTTATTTCGGGGTACCGTTCCCAAATAGACGAAGTCCTTAACTTTTTCGAATTTGTAGCTATCAACAGTGACGTGGCTGAAAAAGGGGTGCTGTTTCTTTGTGTGTTGACAGAAGGTACTTCGTCTTGTCCTCGTTAACCGCCAAACCCATTTTCTTAGCCTCTTTATCCAGCTTGGAGAAGGCAGAACATACGGCGCGAGTGTTAGTGCCAATGATATCGATGTCATCGGCGTACGCCAGCAGTTGCACACTCTTGTGATATAAGATGCCTTCTGTATGGTTAAGTTCTGCAGCTCGTATTATCTTTTCCAGCATCAAGTTGAAGAAGTCACACGAAAGGGAGTCACCTTGTCTGAAACCATGTTTGGTCTCGAACGGCTCGGAGAGGTTCTTCCCAATTCTGACGGTGCTGGTGGTGTTAGTCAACGTCATTTGGCATAGCCGTATAAGTTTTGCAGGGAAACCAAATTCAGACATTGCGGCATATAGGCAATTCCTATTCGTGCTATCAAAAGCGGCTTTAAAATCGACAAAGAGATGGTGTGTGTCGGTTCCTTTTTCATGGGTTTTTTCCAGTATTTGGCGTATTGTGAAGATCTGGTCGATGGTAGATTTACCAGGTCTGAAGCCACACTGATAAGGTCCAATCAGCTTGTTGACGGTGGGCTTCAGTCTTTCGCACAATACACTTGCTAAGACCTTATATGCGATATTCAGGAGGCTTATCCCACGATAATTGGCGCGTATTGTGGAATCTCCTTTTTTGTGGATTGGGCAGAGCACACTTAAGTTCCAATCGTCGGGCATGCGTTCGTCCGACCATATTCTGCATAGGAGTTGATGCATTCTCCTTATCAACTCTTCGCCACCATGTTTGAATAGCTCGGCTGGCAAGCCGTCAGCGCCCGGGGCCTTGTTGTTTTTAAGCCGAGACATTGCTATTCGCACTTCGTCATGATCGGGTGGTGGGACATGCCTACCATCATCTGCTATTGGGGATTCGGGTCGAACATCTTCTCTTTCCGCAATTTCATTGTTGTCGTTATCTAGCAAGGAGGAGAAGTGGTCCCTCCACAACTTAAGTACACTCTGGACATCAGTTACCAGATCGCCGTTATCATTCCGGCAGGAATTTGTCCCGGTCTTGAAACCTTCAGTCATCCACCTGAATTTTTGATAAAATTTTCAAACATCATTCCTATCCGCCAGCATCTCAAGCTCTTCACACTCGCGCCTTTCGGCCTCCCTTTTCTTCATTCGAAAAATGCGCCTCTCTTCCCTCTTAGCCGTCCGATAGCACTCCCATACGCTTCGTGTTGCGCGCGCACACAATGTAGCTCTATAGGCGGCGTTCTTTCTTTCCGAGGCGTCGCGGCATTCCTTATCGTACCAGGTGTTTTTTCTGCGGGCTTGCTGGTATCCAATAGTTTCCTCAGCGGCAGTGCGAAGTGAACGAGTGATGTGTTCCCATTCCTCGGATACATCGTTTGGTGAAGGGTTGCTCTCAGAGAGCAGGAGTGAGAGCCGGGTGGAGTATTCATGGGCTGTCTGCGTCATGTGCAGCCTTTCGACTTCAAACTTTCCTTGCTTTCCTGTTGGCACATTCTTTGCTGCACAGAGGCGGATGCGTACTTTGGCTGCCAAAAGATAATGGTCCGAGTCAATATTGGGACCACGGATTCTGCGCACATCTAGGATGCTGGAGCTGTGTCTGCCGTCGCTCATGACGTGATCAATCTGATTTCGCGTTTTTCGATCAGGTGACAGCAATAGTAATAGTAATAGCAAAAATAACATTGTCATATTTACAGATACAATAGTTAAGGGGTACTCAGGGTAATATCCTTAAAAATACAAAAAAGTGTTTGCTACCTTTTTTCAAATTTAACTCTGAAATTAAGCAATTGAGTTCTCCTTAGAGAAAGCGAGAAAACAAACTATATATGTTATTCTGTTTTGAAAGCCTCATAAAACCCCATGCCTGTAACTGTTATATCACGCTCAGCACTCACTAACCCAGGTTGTGCTAAGAGATTAATTTTTCTTGTTTTCTTCGCTGTGATTGGCTGCACAAAATACGCGCACGTAAATATTGTTGTTGAGCCAACGATATCACAATTGTAGTTGTAATCATGAATGATTACAGCTAAAACAGAATGAACAACTTTAATATTAAACATATTTCAAGCGTCAAACAACCATTTGAAAGAAATTCGTAATGTGAAATGAACGAAAATATTTAGCCAAGCCGGGCTTTTCGGCTTGTATGAAGCGTACGCCACTGAGTCTATGCTATGTCTACTCTATGCTGAGTTTGCATCATTCATCCTCATCATATATGTATGTATGCTGTTGCACTTTGTTATTTACCTTGTATTCAATTGATTGGTACTGCTATGGTTATGCTTACCTGCAAATAAAAGAAACATTATTTAGCAAAAAGTGTTAAGTCAAAGTGTTGAAAATATGCACTAGTAATAGCCGCTGTGGTGCAGTGGGTAGAGTGCTCGCCTACTATTCCAGAGGTCTCGGGTTCAAACCACGGTCCGAGCCAAACACCAAAACAATTTTTCTAATTAGTAAAAATCCAATTATTGGGTTTTTTAAGAGCAGCGGTCACCTCTCGGCAGTGGGCGGAAAACCCTCCGAGTGTATTTCTGCCATGAAAAAGCTTCTCACAAAAAATGCATTCGCCGTTCGGAGCCGGCATAAAATTGTAGGTCCACCCAATTAGTAGGAAAAACAAAAAGCAGCACACCTCGAATTGGGAGAGAAGCTCGGCCATAAAACTCGTCAGAGTTATAATAGCGCCATTGTATTATTATAATAGAAACTGCAGTTTTTTTTTAAATGTTTATGACTAAATATAACGATTTTTTCGCACCGTTTGCTCTGCCACTAAATTAGTCCTGGCTCTAGTTTGAGCCTCAGTATGTGATCTCGTTTTCGAGGTAAATAAGAAAAGGTAACTAAGTAATTCTACCAGCAATATGAGAACACAGCTGCAACGCATTAGCATCATTTAACAATATTTAAAACGTTTAAATGGAAGAAAAAAGAAAATACAAAGAAAAAGAAAAAGAACTAAACAGAGAAGAAGCAGTAGTAAGCATCGGTAGTCAAGTGTTAAATGCTAAATGCTAAAATACAATCGTGTATAGAAACAAAAACCACCAAAGCTGTTTGCTGGATGAGTCACAGAGTTCTAATTTATTGTTGTTATGCATACATCTAGATTCAAGAGAGATTCCATCGAACTCATTCGTCATCATTACAATCCTCATTAGCATTAACAACAGTAAAACTTCTTTCAAAGTACTTTTATAAATTGCAGGTATGTGAAATGTAAAATTAAAGCCTTTCCCTGTAGGGAAAATCTCTAGTTCTTAACTAGGTCGCTTCTAGTGCATTTTTCGCAACTACTTGTTGGAGCTAAATCTCTTTTGCATATTATCAACTGGAGAATTTAACACGGCGATGTCCTAGGCGGTGTCAATTGTCACCCTCTGCACTACAATTTCGATAGTTCCGAACTAGTACGATACTAAATACTACAGTTTTCACTAGTTCCTTTATTGGCACAATTTCAATAGTTCTGAACTAACCACAAGTACGAAAAAATTCTACAGTTTTACATGTGCCGCAGCAGAC
Source organism: Urophora cardui (assembly GCA_960531455.1). Classification (NCBI taxonomy): domain Eukaryota; kingdom Metazoa; phylum Arthropoda; class Insecta; order Diptera; family Tephritidae; genus Urophora; species Urophora cardui. The sequence goes on along the minus strand of OY482674.1, from coordinate 110,656,077 downwards.
ATTTGACACACTTCATGCAAGTGGCGCGATGGCACACTGGCTAGCGCGTGTGACAATCAGCCTGGCGAGCGCGGGTTCGAATCCTGTCGGTGTCGAGGCGGATGATAATTTTTTTTTTTTTTTTTTTAACTAATATTTTTTTATTTATTTATTTAATTCAGATTTAAAAAGTAATAAAACAAAAAAAAATTAAAATTAGCATGAGGGATCGGTAAAGCATAATTAGGGGAACATTTCATTTCATACAAGTTAAGATGCAAATAGAAAACTCTTTATATAAAACGCTAAACACTAAACATCTGACAATTGCAGAAATATACAGAGCCGACGGCAATTGAACGAACGAAAAATTTTCATAGAATTTTTGTCACTTCGAAAGTGCTTACAAATCCAAGTGTGTCTTACAATGGCCACTCAATTCGGTCCTTCTGAACTAGTGAGCGTCTAACTACAATTGATCTAGTTCATTTTTGAAACCATTTCGCTAGTTCGGAACTAGAAATTTTGCTCACTAGTTATAGAGTTCGAGATGGGGACTTAACCCCCAAATCGTCCATTGGTTGTACACAGCGGTAGTGCGACCTATTCTCTTCTATGCAGTCACCATATGGTGGCCAGCACTGGAACTCGAAACCAATAAGAGCAAATTAACTAGAGTGCAGCGAATGGCTTCCATGCTTATTAGCGGAGCCCTTCCCTCCACCCCAACTAAAGCTCTCGAAACCATCCTATTTCTTCTCCCCACGGATATACAGGGGAAACTCATTGCCAGCTGCAACGCGGCAAGGCTCAATGCAACCGAACCCTGGAGGGACACCAGATTCGGGCACGCTCAAATTCTTAGTAACGTCCCTGCCAATTTTCTAAAGCTGGACTATGCAATACCAGCCTTTTGTTGGGATAACAAATTCTCCACAAGAATCCCGGAGAGGAGCAAGTGGAAGAACTTAGGGGATCCCGACCCTAATACACTGCACATTTACACGGACGGCTCTAAATTGAACAATAGAGTTGGAAGTGGGTTTTTCTGCGAAAAGCTTCATCTGAAAGTAAGTTTGCGCCTACCTGATCACTGCAGCGTCTATTAGGCTGAGCTAATAGCCATATGGGAAGCAGCTCGTCGCCTGACAGATCTGCCAGACATAAATTCTATCAAAATCTTCTCTGACAGCCAAGCTGCCATAAAATCCTTACAGAGTAACAATGCTACATCTATAGTTGCAATGAAATGTAGGGAGTCTTTGAACAAACTAGCCGAAAGGTGCGACCTGAACGTCATTTGGGTTCCAGGCCATAGCAACGTTCGGGGCAACTGCATTGCAGATGAGTTGTCAAGGGAAGGCACAAGCTTGCAGGATATCACATCTGCGACATGGGTTGGCCCCCCGCTTAACTCATGCAAGCATTGGTTGAGATCTCGCTCCATTGAACAGGCTAACGCTAGATGGGCCAAGGAGTCAACTTGTGTGATTTCTAGGCAAATCTGGCCTAGACTGGATGAGGCTAGGTCTGTATCGGTGCTGCATCTGAATCGGCTCTCTATAGGTCCGCTGGTGGGACTTCTAACAGGCCATTGTCTTATGGGCACTCACGCCTCTCGCATGGGCCTATATAAAAACGACTTCTGCCGCAGCTGTAGGGACGTGGAGGAAATAGAGAGTGTTGAGCACTATCTATGCCACTGCCCCGCACTGTCGCTATCCAGGTACCGCTTCCTCCATAAACACTTTTTCGAGTGCCTGGCGGAGATGGAAAATGCAAGGACACTAGATTTTCTGCGCTTCATGAAACAAACGCGCTGGTTTAGCTTCACCGGCATCTAATCTTATCATACTTTTGAATCTAATTTTTCCGGAAAGGTTTGTAAACAGGGATAAGGAAGCTAGGGCTCCCGTGTGGTATCACAATGGGCCACCTCGGCCTAAGTGTGTCCCCGCTTTCATGAATTGCGGAGACAGCCACCTCAACCTAACCTAACCTATAGAGTTCGCTGCAGAGTTACTATATAAATTAATGCAACAAATTAATACTATAGATAATGGCAGATTAATGCAGTCAAACATTTCGTTAGTGAAATCAGTTAGAACTGTATGTTTATGAAGCTGTATTATTATGAAACACTATATAAATACGTTTATGGTTTAGTGCTCGCCAAGCTAGAGTTCACGAGAATGCCTCGTTCACCCCAATCAATTCAGCTAGTTGTAAACTAGTCTCCACCAATAAGTAAGCTATCTTTTCTCCATACTAGCAACTGGTTTTTTAGCACGATGACGTCCTAAGACATGGCTATTACTAGCCTCTACAGCTGCAAACTAAATTTTTTCCTCTCGTCTTTGGAAAGACAGTTGCCAGAATAGCCTAGTAAGTCTCTTAAGTTGTCGTATTTGCCTCAGTATCATGCAATTTTTATGACTACATAGTATTGCTCTGAGTGATTTCTGATTAGTTTGTCATTTTATTGCATGGATATTGTATCAACACACTCCTATATGTATATGGCCTGTCGCTGTGCTGTCCTTATCAAGTATTGACTTCATTTCATTTCGTCTGCATTTGATTGATACTGCCAAGAGCAGCCACTCATTGTCCACTCGGAGCGTATACCATTTTCGCCGCCAAACCATTTATGTAATTTGAAAAAAAAAAAAAAAAAAAAAACAAGGTTTAACTTTTTGATTTCTTTCTATTTCGAAAATTGAAAATTCAGTTTCTGCATAGAGTGGGATTCTTTTGTTAGAAAAATACAGGCTTATATATGTACCTACACACATTCATATCTACCTCTTCATGTGAATATCCTTAAATGTTTAGATGTATGTATGGAAGTGTGTATATGGAACAGTGTATACTGCTAGTATATGTATGTATATGTATACCTTTTTGTTCGTGCAGTCTTTCAATTTCCCACTGCTTGAAAGTCAAATGGCCGTTGAAATAACATTTTTTTAACTCAATATCAGCAATGAACAAAATTGAATGACATCCTTAGGCTATTATGCTGAGAAAAAATCTGTGCAGTTCGAAAAAAAATCAAAAAAATAAATTGGAAACACTATTCTACACGCATTTGATTGATTTTAAGTGATTGATGGTGAGAGGGATTACATTGGTCGGAGCGCAAGCTTCTAATATCATAGGAGGCCCACAAATACCAAAAGCGAAGCTTGAATATGCGCGATTAATTTAAGACGAGAAGTTTGAATATAGTAGAAGTACAGAATAAGTAGATGAACTCTAATTTAAAGCTATTGCAAACACTCCGAGCATGCTTGACATGGATCCTTACCAAGAAAACTATGCGTTGTGTAAAACTCAAATTTTTTTTGGCGCAAATTTTGTCCGAAAATCTACCGAGTTTTGTTGAAGAACTTCAATTTAATCAAGCTTTCACTATATACACACTAAGGTGGAGTGAATACATATGAAGATTTTTTTGTTGTTATTTTTTTGAACGTACCAGCAATGAAAAGTTGCCTTTATACGAGTTAATGAACCCCACAAAATTTTACGGCGATAGGACGACGTTTTGAACTGCCCCAAGCCCCGCAAAGTTGAAAGCAATAAGCACGACCTGGTACAAATATGAAATTTTGAAAATCATAAATCAAACAACGAAGTATGAGGATTGATAAAGATGGCTAAGCTGAGTATTAAAGTGAATTTATTTTTTTTTTTTGAAACAACAACAACAAAAGTTATTAAAGGTCAAAGTTTATATTATGCATTTTTTAAATTGCAACTACTTAAAAACTACTGAACCGATTTCGAATGTTTTTATACCGTTCGATAGGTATTTTTTTTCCCTTTAATTTGATATACATTTTATACACAGTAAAAATTTTAGTTTAATTTTAATTCCATTTTGGTATTTATATATAACAATGCCAAAAAGTATAAAATTAAAACCATTCTGGTTTAAAAAACGAAGAGAATATGAGAGACAGAAATTATTCCTGGTCTCAAAATAATACTTGTTTGGAATTAAATAAAAACCAAATTTTGATTATTTTTAGAATATTTTTGGTATTAAAAATAGTCGAAATGGTATAAGATCAATCCGAAAATTGGAATAAATTTTATACTTTTTTGGAATTAAATCAAAACCAAATATATGTAGAAATGCTCATTTTATTTCAAATATATGTAATATTACAACGACAGGAATTACCATTATAAAGTTTTTGTTGTTTGTATTCCTCGATAATAGGATGAGCTGCTCCCTTGTCGAATTTTAACATACCACCTTCAGTAAAGAAAACTGCTACAGCTACTGGCCTTTGCCAGAGAAATTTCGGCACCGTCGCGGTCTTTCAAGGATATTGAGGTATCTAGAGAGACCATCAGCTGCCTTAAGACTGAAAAAAAAAAAATAAAAAATAAAACAAATTGTACCCTCATAATATTCACTTAATCTCCTGTATTACTTACTTGATACAATTGTTCCATAAGGCATGAAAACTTCGCTTTGCGGATAAACTGTTTTAATAAATTTGATTTCGCCATCGTATTTTACTTTATAAAACATTTTTTATTTATTTATGTACATATTTTGACAAATTTTTTCTAATACTTTTTTGGTTTTGATTTCAAACCAAAAGTGGGAAAGAGAAAGTTTTTATACTTTTCAGGATTTGTTCTTATACTATAAATAATTAAACTTCTCGAGAGAGAATTTTAATACTTTTCAAGACTTTATTTTTAAACTATTTTGGATTAAATAAAATTGTAAAACTTCTCATAGTTTAAAATAAGAATTTTTGGCATTAAAATTCATATTTGATTCCAAGAATAGTCAATTTAAGTACCAAATGATATTAGAAATAAACTATCATTTTTTACTGTGTATATTAAAAGTAAGGGGGGTAAAAGGAGGGTTGACCCCCGCAGAGGGGAGTTATGCAACCCAAATAAAATGTATATTAAATTATAGGGAACCAAAATACCTATCGAATGGTATAAGAATATTCGAAATCGGTTCAGTAGTTTTAAAATTATTGCAATTTAAAAAATGTATAATATAAACTTTGACCTTTAATAACTTTTGTTGTTGTTGTTTCCAAAAAAAAAAAATTACTTGAATACTCAAGTTAGCTATGTTTATCAATCCTCATACTTGGTTTTTTGATTTTATAATTTTACAAATTTTACATTTGTACCAGATCGTGCTATTTTTCTCAACTTTGTGGGGCTGGGGGCACCTCTAAACATGCGAGTAGATCAATAAAATTTTACAGGCTTATTTCTGGGCTAGAAAGGTGCCGTTCTGGCTTTGGAACAAATTGAATTTCCAAAAAAAAAAATTTTTCACTCCACCTTAATACACACTTCCTATGCAACAGACAAAATCTAGCCATTTACTTTACTGCATACGTACCATATGTGCCCAATATCAATTTCCTACCGAAAGTGACTTGTGCCCCCAAAAAGAAAAAAAAAAAAACAAATAAAACAAAAACGGAAGTGATATTAATTTATTTCCTGTGACCTAAAATATCCTGCAAGACAGTTTGCGCACTTTATTTGTACGTGTGCATGGATACATATGTATGTAGATACATTACGCCGGGGCGATTTACTAACAAATCTGTGTATATTGTGCAATATAAATTGGGATTTCTCTTATCTTTCTGATTGGAAAACTCTTCCACGACACTTGTCTAAAATTAACTTTGATGTTCCGGAATTTGTTTTTTATGGACCAAAACGGATTTTTGAATATCAAATATCGGCAAAAATCGCCAAAAAATTAACCAGACCAATATGCACATCAAATTCAATCAGAATTTTATGCTGAATTCAAATATGATGATTTTTGCGCTAAAGAAAAAAGAGAGCATTCTAGTATTTACTATTGTTACAATATTAAATTTACTTATCCTCAAGTAATTTGCAAGAAAATTTGAAATGTATTAGTATAGCTAGATATAAATGCTGAAATATGCGATTTTGCGTATTCAGCCTCAGGCTATATCTCGAAAACGACTCATCTGATTTTAATTCTGATTTCATATCTGGAATCAGCATACAATTTTGGTTGAATTTGATGTTCGTATTGTCGCTTTTTTTTTCAAATTTTTATTTTCCAAAATCCTTCTTGGTCCATAAAAACCAAATTCTGAAACAACCAAATTAATTTTAGACAAATGTCGTGGAAGAGTTTTCTACTCAGAAAAATTAGAGGAATCCCAAGTTCAATGGCATGTCATCGATTAATTTCCCTACATACAAATCGCCCTGACCTAATATACATACTACATGCATAGATAAGTACATAGATATATTAGTATTTTATAAATTTCGGCTGTACAACTAACCTCCATTCGTTTACCATTAATTTCACTCACTCACTCTGTCCCACTACCAAAATGTACACACCTGATGACTATCTGTTATTGTAAGAGTATGAATATGTATGTATGTTTGTATGTATCCTGCTACTGCAATGCGACAGAGTTGATAAATTGCAAAATAATATTCGTAATTGAAAACTAATAGCAGTATGTATGTATAATAATAGTAATAGGCAATTGCTGAACTTCTAATGTCCAATCTTCTGGGTTCCACTCCAACTTAGTTACTTTAAGTAAAGTTAAAAAAAATAATAAGTACACGTTTTTCTTCTTTTTAGTCACTTTTGCTCAATAAATCATTATCGATTATCTATTATTTCCCACATTAATTTGGTTGAAATGGTTTTTCCCATTTTCGACTTTTTGTTGCCTTTTGGTTTTAGTGCTTTCACTTTCAATTGAAAATATTGCTTATTTATGTACGTATGTATATACATTAGGCCGTCTCTCCTTATATGGACCAAAAAAAAGTCAACCATACATATGATTTCCCCCATATGATTTCTCTTTCGAAAACATTTTTCTAAAAATAAAATTTTTTTTGACGCCGCTAGATGTCGCTAAAATTATTTTTTTCATATCTTCGTTATTTATGGTCCGATCCCTAAATTTGATACACCAATCTCTTTGGCTTGAGAGGAGGGATGCTACTTTTTATTTGTATTGACCCTATGTGCGCCGTTGGGGTCACTTCCACCCAGTACTTAGTTTTTACCACCTTAATGTAACCGTTTTTTGCCGGCTTTTTAAACGTCGTCAAAAAACATTAATCTTTCGCGAAAGTGGTATTTTGATCGATTCAGTAGAACTGGAAATAAAACACATTTAACATTCCGAGGAATATAAGTTTCTCGCTTCCTGTGGTCTTTTAGGTCTATTTTAAAAAGATTTTTTCTGAAGAGACTCCTACTGAAATTTCTCTCAAGCCAAAGAGATTGGTGTATCAAACTTAGGGATCGGTCCATAAATACCGAAGATATGAAATAAAATGAGTATTAGCGACATCTAGCGGCGCCAAAAAAAAAAATAAAAAATTTTTCCAGAAATGTTTTCGAAAAAGAAATCATATGGCGGGCGTACGCCAAACTTTATTTTTTGCGATACGCTCTAATGTACATACATACATACATACGTATGCATGCACGTGTGTTAGAAATTTGTTGTTTGGTTAGTTTTATTTTCTTCACTTTTCTAATTTTTAGCTTCTACTATTTTAACTTTTGGCTTCCGTTTTTATTACAGCTAATGCACGTACGCTTGGGCTTGCTTTTGTTGTACATACTTAGATACAACTATACACAATACATACACCTGCATATTTTGGTAGTTTTGGGTACATACCCTGCAAAAAATGCGATTAATCCGGGACGTGTCCGGGATCAATCGCAAGGGAGCATGCGACTAATACAATTTTACATCTTTTTATATGGAGTGAATTGATCGCATTTGTTCGAGCATGTCCTATGAAGAGACTAATGGTTCAACTTGTATACCCGAACGGGTACAAATGTAGATTAATCGCTTTCATCGCCAACGGGTACAATGTTGATTTTTCCAAGTTGTTCGCCAAGGCAATTTTTAATAACAATCTTTAAAAAATTGTAAATGTTCATGCATATATAAATAAAGATTATACAATGTTTTACTTTTGAAAAAAAATCTCAATAAATAAATTAAAAAAATTGTAAGTTTTGAGTATGCATTATATGAACGTAATTTAAAGGATTTTTTCATAGGATTTTTTAGGAAACATTTTGTTAAAATTATTATTCATCATTGTTATTAAAAGAAAGGGTGTTCAATTCGTTTTACCGGTTGTTCTACAATTTTTTAAATACATTGCACATTTTTCTAAAATTTCTACAAATCTAGATTTGTACCCGTTCGGGATGAAGGCGATTAATCTACATTTATACCCGTTCGGGATGAAAGCGATTAATCTACATTTATACCCGTTCGGGATGAAAGCGATTAATCTACATTTATACCCGTTCCGGATGAAGGCGATTAATCTACATTTATACCCGTTCGGGATGAAAGCGATTAATCTACATTTATACCCGTTCGGGATGAAGGCGATTAATCTACATTTATACCCGTTCGGGATGAAAGCGATTAATCTACATTTATACCCGTTCCGGATGAAGGCGATTAATCTACATTTATACCCGTTCGGGAACAATTGGTCTACAATTAGTCTACATTTATACCCGTTCGGGAACAATTGGTCTACAATTAGTCTACATTTATACCCCTACGGGAACAATCGGGGACTAATTGTGGACCGATTGTTCTCGAAAGAGATCAATCCGGGACAAATAGCTTTCGGTATTAATCGCACATTTTTTTGCAGGGTATGTACATGCATATTTATATACTTTGATATACACAAATATCGCTTCCTATAAATTTATTTGCCTAGTTTTTGGGTGTCAAAGTGGTTCCAAGTGCACAACATTGCCATACTAATATTAATTATGTCTGTTCAGTTGCTTACTTGGTAAAGTATACATATTCATTTGGTAAAATGTAAACAAATGGTAGCACATATAACCGAAATTAATGGCTTGCGGCAACCTGCTTCAACAAATATTTGTTTTGCTATTAATGCATAAGTAATTAAAATGTGCTGTTCTGCAAATTGGGCTAATTTTTTAAGAGTATCGATCCAAAGAGTTTATTAATTCTATACAAGAGTGTAAAGTTTCAGAATCCTTTAAAAGATGGTTCGTAATTTTTTATTTTAGTCGCACTCATAATTCCATTCAAAATTCCACCGCTAAAATGTCAAAGTAGGCAATTTATATTTAAGTAATACCAATAGCATAAAGTTTTCAGCATTTCTAAAACTTTAAGTGCATTCTTGTTAGAGATAGTCTGGGAGAGTCTAATAGGCTTGCCAGACGGCAGCGACAATCCCGATTACGTCAACAATTAATTCGATTCAAATTTTATGTTAATTATCATGTTAACTCCGAATTAGCTAGATATTATCGATTATCGCTGCCGTCTGCCAATGCTATAAGTCTATGATGTATTGTGGAACGATTTTCCGTCATCCCTTGTCAAGTTTGGTTTGGAGACAAACCGGTTTCGGCTATTATGCACCATCTTCAGTGTCTTCTTTCGTTCTCGAACGAATACGATCTTACATATTCTCATTATGGACTTGAAAGGTGTAGTACGCAGTTCTTTTCGACTTGTAAATTCGCATGAAAAAAATGCAGAGGACAGTTAGAAAAAAATTTTCAAATAACAGGTATTAGTATTTTTTATAGTAAAATTCAACGAGCTACAAAACTTGCGAAAGGCTAAAAATTTTGCTGAGAACTTGGCGAATTTTCCTGAATTTCGGGTAAGCTTTAATTTATTTTGTTTCTGATGTAGATTTCGCTATATTTCAAATCAAGTTTTTTTACCTAATATATGCAAATGTTTAAAGTCAGACCACTAAAAATTAAAAAGCTGTATTATATATTCCATTTGCTAATATGCACTTGCCTCAGTTTCATTCAAAATATATTTGGTTTGAAACAGTAATTGTTTTTCCTTCACGTGCGAAGATTTTGTCTCACATTTAAGCGAGTCACTACAAATTTTTAATTTTTTCTTTATCCTTTATAATTATAAATTTATTTATTATTTATTTATTATACTTTATTTATTATTATATTTATTTCTTGTAGCTTTCTTTGCAATTATTCACGTGCAACCCATAAAAAACCTTAATAATTTATTCTTCTGGCGTCCTGGTAATCAAAAAATCCAATTGCATTCACGGGGGGTTTAGACCCGAATTACCCCACCCCTAAACTTGCCACTGGATGTGCTCACAAACATTACGTAGCATAATTTTAGGCGTTTGATTTTCACCTATTATCCGAGCTCTAGTAATGTGTGAATGTACATATCGCACCCCAAATCATCAAGTGACACAACTCCAAATACAAAAATTTTCAGGAGAGCCAAAAAAAACTTTTTCTCTTTGCAAGCAACCGTATGGCAAAAGACCACATATAATGAATATTTTTCGGTCAAAGGAGACACTTATTGAAAAGTTTTTTATGGCAATCGCTAGAGATGTGTTCTGTGTACCAATTTATGAAAAAATCTCGATTTCAAAAAATTTTGAGTTGTGTCACTTTATGATTTAGGGTGCGATATATAGTTTTTTATATGCACCACAAATATGAAAGGACAAAATCGCATTTCATTTACAATTTCTAACTGGCCTAAAGTGGTTGCAATTATTTTTGCCATTATTTGTTTCAGCGCAAATCGAGGTTTTTGTATTTTGTTTTTGTCTTTTGCACATTTTTCGTGGTTGACAACAATTGTTTGCTGCTTTTGCAATTACTATTTTGCAGGCAAATGTACATAAAATTTAACTATGTTAACAATGAGACACATGTACATATACATACATAAATGACAACTCAGGGAAAAAAAATTATAAAAACATATGAAAACGTGCTTAAAATGGGCAAAAACGTATTTAAAAGTGATGTAAATACCAACATTTTTATTTTAAAAATGTTCATTGTAAAATTTTTAAATCCAGAAAAAACATTTTAAATTTAAAAAATTTTTATTTTTATTTTAAGCACTATGAGAAAAAAAAAACGCTGCAGTGTTCTCTATATCATTTTCTCTTCCGGATTCGAAATTGTATCCAACAGCATTCTCTTCATTTTCTCTCAATCCGAGTCCAAACTACAAAAATATAGCCCCCGCTTGTTCTCCTGTTTGGTATCTTTATTTCTTATTCTCCTTATTCTGCTTTTTCTTCTTTATTTTATATTCTCCTCCGGATTCGAATGTCATGGATGGTGTCATGGACATCAACCTGAAATTATATCCAATCATAACATAGTGGAACATTCAACATTATATTGAATTGTAGTAACCTATTTATGCTTCCTAAAAAAGAATCCATGAATTATATGAATCATTGTAAAAACAAAATTAAAAGAATCGATTCTCATTATTGTTTTTGTTGGATTTCTCACAAAAAATTTTGAACAAAGAGCGAGTTTTTGAATCAACATTCATTTTCATTTTTAATTTAAGTACATATATACATATGTATGTTTCTTTTTAAATCCAAAATGCATTTTTACTTCAAAAATTTCATTCTTAATTCAAAAATTTAATTTTTAATTTAAAAATTTTCATTGTTAAAACAAAAATGGTTTGGTTTAAAACGTGCATTATGAAAACGAAACTTTTATTTTTGATTTTAAAATGCTGTTTTTCCCTGAGTGTACAGAAGTGTGTGTGCAGTTGCATGTATGTATGTAGGTGTGTGAAAATGTAGTTTTTAAGTGGCTACGGGCAAATGCACAAGAGCATCAATCACACTTGACCTGGTTGCGCAAATTCAGTTCGCAAAATTTGTTACCATTGTTTTTGCAATTGTTGTTGTTGTCACACAATTTTCGTTGTTGCCTGTCATGTCGTTTGTCCGTCGCGTCGCTCCATCCATACTGCTCTGTGATGCTTAGGTATTTTAGAGGGTTTTGAGGGTTGTGTGCTAAATTTGGCGCCACCCCACTTAATCATAGTATATTCGCATATACATACATTCGCACATACATACTGTACATACATACATATGTATGTATGTAAATGTTGTCGCATCAAAATTTTGCCAACACGAACCAATTTTGTGTTACGGTTGAGGTGGTGAAAATGGGTTTTGTAATTTTTGGACTGCAGTGGAAAACAATGCTGTCCGCATTACGACACGACACGACACAAAACACGACACGTCACGGCCATTGCACTATACCTACTTACGATTCATCGCTCGAGATGTGCAATTAAACAACATGCAATTGTATGACAGCATTTTTTCAATGCTAATGTGAATAAAAGTCATTAAATGACGATTGCTCATACATAATCACTTTTTAACATTTCATGGACGTATATTGAGTTCAATCACGGATATGTTTGCTCCGAGCTTTGACCACATACAAAATATGGCTGATTTTGTAGAATTAGTACCAATAAGAACGCATTCACACTCACATAACGTGAATAAATGCAACGTATAATAAGCTTCGATTGTGTTCTTGCTACGAGTGGATTTTGGTAAAGAAAAACCTTCAGGGACTAATGTCCCTGTTTCACTTTAAATATTTTTCAGGTGTTAACAAGCCGTGAAAAGGCACTAAAATTACCTAGAATTCAGATATCGTCATACCATAAGATTTATTATGTTAGGTTAATTATGCTTAAGAATCCATGCGCTTAATTAAAAACCGCAAAAGGCTTCCCTTTGACTGTCTGAATAAAATCTGCAGTTTTTCCCGCAAAAAGAAAGAGAAGAAGAACAGCAATAGCCAACAAAGGAAACATATGTTAACATACCGCCCATAACATTATTTAATATTCATTTCATTTTTATATGACCTTCAATTCAGCATACACCGCTGAAACGATGCTGAATCAGCACCACACGTGCATAGGTACATACCATACCTGGGTAATACTGAGTAGTAATTGGACTATTACGTACTTAAATACTTTATATTTTGATCTTGAAGTAATTAGTCCGTACTAAGTACTTTCAGAATATTCAAGTACAAGTACAAGGAATTGAAAAATAAATGAAGTTTTAGCAAATACTTCAAAGTATTTGAAAAGAATTGAAAGTACTTGAAAAGAATTGAAAAATGTACTTGAATCGATTTTTCAATTCTTTTCAAGTACTTTCAATTACAATCGACGACGGAACGTCAAGTTGAAACCAATATTTAAAAAAAAAACCGAGAATGCGCCTACTGTCGAATTTCGACTGTTTTTCTAGATATTTAGGATTAAGGTACGTTATATTTTTATCTTATAATTTTATTTATGTTGAATTGTTTTTTTTTTTTTTTGTTTTAAATTAAATTTAATTATTTATTTACGTTAAATTTCAAATGCATTTTGTTAAATAAACATAATATGGACTACAAGCGACATGTAAAAATATAAAATATCGTTTATTTTTGTTATTTTTTTTTTTTAAATATTGGTTTCAAGATTGTAAGTAATTGAAAGTACTTGAAAAGAATTGAAACATCGATCCAAGTACATTTTTCAATTCTTTTCAAGTACTTTCAATTCTTTTCAAATACTTGAAAAAGAATTGAAATCGATCCAAGCACATTTTTCAATTCTTTTCAAGTACTTTCAATTCTTTTCAAATACTTTGAAGTATTTGCTAAAACTTCAATTCTTTTTCAATTCCTTGTACTTGTACTTGTGCTTGAAATTTTTGGGAATGCCAATACCAGTACCGGTACAATTCTTTTAAAATGTACTTGTCACAAGTCGTACTGGTGCTTGATATTACCCAGGTCTGGTACATACATACATACATATGTATGTGCAAAATCTCTTCTGGAATCGTTAAGCAGCTTAATGACATAATCACATTAAAATGGCCATAACAAATTTCTCTCATTAAAATAGAAAGCGAATTTTATTTTATTTGTCTTTTAATACCATTTAATGGCATATGAAGAGAATACAATCGGCAGACATTCCAACAACCACCAATCACCGGCAGAACAAGCGAACCGTCGACCACCACCAAGTGACCAAACCCAGCCACCTCATCAGCATATGCAACGTTCAAAAGCGCCTGCAGTCATGTGTGGTTTGGCGCAGTCGGTGGCTGGTCGGTCAGACGCAAAATAAGTAAGTAAGTAATGAAAATTCAGCAAACAAAGGATGCCCACGATGCTGCTGGGCCACCTTTATTATTATGGGAGCTGAAATTTATTTGTGTAAAAAAGAAAAACAGCAGAGACAAACAAAAAATATTTACCAGACAAGTGGAGTATTGGCAAAGCAGACAACAACAAGCAACAAATCAGCGGAGGATGTCAGTGAGAATAGACAAAATGGAAGCTTGTATGACAGAGGCAGCAAGTGTATGGCGGAGGATGTAGCAGATAATGTTGATGAGCCTGAAAGGCTTTTGGATTGAAAGCCCCAAAGGGAGTTCAAGATTGGCAAGGAATTTCATTTCAATAGAATACATGCAATGCACATAGAAAATATGTATTTACTCCAAAGACCATTTGACTGCAGACTGGCATTGTTGATTTTTGAACCCAACTAATTTTATTACGCAGTCAACGATTTATGATGGGCGAAATGGCTGAAATGTGATTTTATGGGTATAGCTATATACATATAAGCAAGGATATGAATGCGAACACTGCTGCAGCTAGCCTAAAGCTGAAAAAATGTATTGATTAGTTGAGAACATGTAGTACAAGGGGACTCAACGCTGTCGTATTGAAAGGGGAAAAACAATACATCTACAAAAATTTACTTATGCTTGTTTACTTGTGTTTGTGAAATTTGAAAAACTCAAAAATTGCACAACTCAAAATTTTTTGAATCCACGAATCACATTTTTAGGGACTGCTAAATGTTAGTCTTCTCGCAGCAACAGTCTTATTCCGTACCAAAGGTTTAACTTCAAAGCATCGTTTGTAAAGAAAAAGTTTTTTTTGCTTCTCTTCAAATTTTTTTATATTTATTTATATATTTTGAGTTATGCCTCTTTTCAATTCAAGCATTTAACTTTTTCAAACAAAAAAAGGTAAAGGTAAAGGTAAAGGTAAAGGTAAAGGTAAAGGTAAAGGTAAAGGTAAAGGTAAAGGTAAAGGTAAAGGTAAAGGTAAAGGTAAAGGTAAAGGTAAAGGTAAAGGTAAAGGTAAAGGTAAAGGTAAAGGTAAAGGTAAAGGTAAAGGTAAAGGTAAAGGTAAAGGTAAAGGTAAAGGTAAAGGTAAAGGTAAAAGTAAAGGTAAAGGTAAAGGTAAAGGTAAAGGTAAAGGTAAAGGTAAAGGTAAAGGTAAAGGTAAAGGTAAAGGTAAAGGTAAAGGTAAAGGTAAAGGTAAAGGTAAAGGTAAAGGTAAAGGTAAAGGTAAAGGTAAAGGTAAAGGTAAAGGTAAAGGTAAAGGTAAAGGTAAAGGTAAAGGTAAAGGTAAAGGTAAAGGTAAAGGTAAAGGTAAAGGTAAAGGTAAAGGTAAAGGTAAAGGTAAAGGTAAAGGTAAAGGTAAAGGTAAAGGTAAAGGTAAAGGTAAAGGTAAAGGTAAAGGTAAAGGTAAAAGTAAAGGTAAAGGTAAAGGTAAAGGTAAAGGTAAAGGTAAAGGTAAAGGTAAAGGTAAAGGTAAAGGTAAAGGTAAAGGTAAAGGTAAAGGTAAAGGTAAAGGTAAAGGTAAAGGTAAAGGTAAAGGTAAAGGTAAAGGTAAAGGTAAAGGTAAAGGTAAAGGTAAAGGTAAAGGTAAAGGTAAAGGTAAAGGTAAAGGTAAAGGTAAAGGTAAAGGTAAAGGTAAAGGTAAAGGTAAAGGTAAAGGTAAAGGTAAAGGTAGAGGTAAAGGTAAAGGTAAAGGTAAAGGTAAAGGTAAAGGTAAAGGTAAAGGTAAAGGTAAAGGTAAAGGTAAAGGTAAAGGTAAAGGTAAAGGTAAAGGTAAAGGTAAAGGTAAAGGTAAAGGTAAAGGTAAAGGTAAAGGTAAAGGTAAAGGTAGAGGTAAAGGTAAAGGTAAAGGTAGAGGTAAAGGTAAAGGTAAAGGTAAAGGTAAAGGTAAAGGTAAAGGTAAAGGTAAAGGTAAAGGTAAAGGTAAAGGTAAAGGTAAAGGTAAAGGTAAAGGTAAAGGTAAAGGTAAAAGTAAAGGTAAAGGTAAAGGTAAAGGTAAAGGTAAAGGTAAAGGTAAAGGTAAAGGTAAAGGTAAAGGTAAAGGTAAAGGTAAAGGTAAAGGTAAAGGTAAAGGTAAAGGTAAAGGTAAAGGTAAAGGTAAAGGTAAAGGTAAAGGTAAAGGTAAAGGTAAAGGTAAAGGTAAAGGTAAAGGTAAAGGTAAAGGTAAAAGTAAAGGTAAAGGTAAAGGTAAAGGTAAAGGTAAAGGTAAAGGTAAAGGTAAAGGTAAAGGTAAAGGTAAAGGTAAAGGTAAAGGTAAAGGTAAAGGTAAAGGTAAAGGTAAAGGTAAAGGTAAAGGTAAAGGTAAAGGTAAAGGTAAAGGTAAAGGTAAAGGTAAAGGTAAAGGTAAAGGTAAAGGTAAAGGTAAAGGTAAAGGTAAAGGTAAAGGTAAAGGTAAAGGTAAAGGTAAAGGTAAAGGTAAAGGTAAAGGTAAAGGTAAAGGTAAAGGTAAAGGTAAAGGTAAAGGTAAAGGTAAAGGTAAAAGTAAAGGTAAAGGTAAAGGTAAAGGTAAAGGTAAAGGTAAAGGTAAAGGTAAAGGTAAAGGTAAAGGTAAAGGTAAAGGTAAAGGTAAAGGTAAAGGTAAAGGTAAAGGTAAAGGTAAAGGTAAAGGTAAAGGTAAAGGTAAAGGTAAAGGTATATGGGAAAAACTTTTTTCGTCGCTGCGAAGTGGGACGGGTATTTGCTAGTTGGACATATCGCCCGTTTTATGCAATAGGGATTTAACTCGAAATTTTCGATTTCTGGGATTTGGCCATATTGTTCAATAACTGGGTCGTGCCTTGAGTCTAGCCTTATAAAATACTCAAAAGGATAAAAATGGCGGAATAAAAGTGATTTTGTAGTTAGCCGTAGAAGGAAACTATTTGAAATTATAAAAGTTTATTTGCGTTTTCCCAAAAAAAAATTTTTTTTAGTTAAATCCCTATTGCATAAAACATGCGATATCGTCCCCTGGGAAAACGAATGTCGTATGTGAAAATCGACGATTTCTAGTTTTTGATGCAGATTAACTAAATCGGACCTAATCTTTTAATTTTTCCAATCCATTTTTTTCTATCTCTTTTAGTTTTTGAGTTATTTAGTGTGCATTTGTCGTATGTGCCGCTGAGCTACTGAGAATAAACCAAAATATTGTATCGGAGTTATAGGTTATAGTGATCCGATCTGAATAATTTTCACTGACATATTTTATTGTATTATAATACCAATTACTGCAAAGTTTAATATGATTTTATCCTTAAATATGGAAGTTATACCCGAAAACAGCTATATCTGAACAATCAGTTGTATGGGAGCTATATGTTATAATGGTCCGATCTTGACAAATTTCGGTGACATTTATTATGTCGATACGGGTACAAACACTTCAAAGTTTCATGCCCTTAGCCGTTTAAATGGAGAAGTTATATCCCAAAATGTCCATATCTGAACAATCAGTTGTATGGGAGCTATATGTTATAATAGTCCGACAAATTTCTGTGACATTTATTAGGTCCATATGGGTACAAACACTTCAAAGTTTCATGCCCTTAGCTGTTTAAATGGAGAAGTTATACCCTAAAATGTCCATATCTGAACAATCGGTTGTATGGGAGCTATATTTTATAGTGGTCCGATCTTGACAAATTTCGCTGACATTTATTATGTCCATACGGGTACAAACACTTCAAAGTTTCATGCCCTTAGCTGTTTAAATGGAGAAGTTATTCCCCAAAATGTCCATATCTGAACAATCGGTTGTATTGGCGGAATAAAAGTGATTTTGTAGTTAGCCGTAGAAGGAAACTATTTGAAATTATAAAAGTTTATTTGCGTTTTCCCAAAAAAAAAATTTTTTTAGTTAAATCCCTATTGCATAAAACGTGCGATATCGTCCTCTGGGAAAACGAATGTCGTATGTGAAAATGGACAATTTCTATTTTTTGATGCAGATTAACTAAATCGGACCTAATCTTTTAATTTTTCCAATCCATTTTTTTCTATCTCTTTTAGTTTTTGAGTTATTTAGTGCGCTATATTTTATAGTGGTCCGATCTTGACAAATTTCGGTGACATTTATTATGTCCATACGGGTACAAATACTTCAAAGTTTCATGCCATTAGCTCTTTAAATGAAGAAGTTATATCCCAAAATGTCCATATCTGAACAATCAGTTGTATGGGAGCTATATCTTATATTATATTCAACAGCCAAATTTCAAGTCGATATCTCAAAATGTGAGCCTCATAACCATTCCGGTTTGGAAAAAGAGAACAATTTTTGTAGTATGTGCAATTATAAACAGGTATTGGTGCTCAGACGTCACATACGACAAATGCATACTGAATGAAAAGTCATTTATATCCCATAATTTTAAAGATATCCAACTTTTGTAAGTTGCAGGTGAAAAATATATAATACTCGCTACAGCTCGACCAAATAATAGAAAAATCTGTTGTAAAGTTTTTGAGAATTTCCAATTTGAACTTCAAAGTCGATTTTCTCGAAACTATGTTTTGTAACATATGACATTCGTTTTCTCAGGCGACGATATATTGCACCCTAAATCATAATGTGACACAACTCAAAGTTCTTGAAATCCGGTTTTTTTCATAACAATTATTATGTGGCCTTTTGCCATATCATTGCTTGTAAAGAAAAAAAATGTTCGGCTCCTGAGAATTTTTGAATTTTGCGTTGTGTCACTTTATGATTTAGGGTGCGATATATACTATGTATCTTTCCTTTGTAGTATTTTCATATTTTTCTGTGAATTTTTTTAATATTTACCATGGTATTTACTATTACATACGTTTTAAAATTGATTAATTGCAATTAATTTGTAAAAATTGGTTAAAATATGTGTCAAATGATGGTACCTACATTCATATGTACATACATCGTTTAAACCGCAAACGTTTCCTGCTATTCTTTGCGTAGCAAAAGTTTAAAATCAAACATCTACTTTTGACATACATATTTCTACAATGCTAATGATTCAGCCAAAAATCTACTAACTTCGCTATGCATCACATTTACAAATATGCATGGATACTCTGGTCGACCACAACCAATACTTCCCGTCATCACCGCACAAAGCTCATGTCTACTATTCACGCCAGCTCCACCGGAATCCCCATCACAACTAGCCGTTCCGCTGACTCCAGCACACAACATTTTTTCTGTTATCTGAACTGCACTCTTTTTATACATATCGACACAAGTTTTTTGATTCAATATTTCCACAAGGCCAGTCATCAAGTTGTCCGATCTGGTACTTGCATCTTCGTATGTCTTACCCCAACCGCTTATTCGAATCCGATCGCCCGCCTTCAGCGAACTTCTGCAAAGGTCTATTTTACCGACTAACGGCCCAGGACGGAAGGCATCATGTACTCTAACAACGGCAATATCCATTTCCTTTATATCCCTTCTATATCCTTGCGGTATAAATATCTGTTGTCCAATGCTGACTTGATGGTGCCCTCTCGCCGTCAAACTGGTAATACCGGCTATAATGGTGACATTGCTCGCTGGAAGATCGCGCACACAATGCGCTGCTGTGACCACATGTTTCATATTAATTAGTGAGCCCCCACACATTTGTATATTAGTTTCCACGTATACCATATAGTTTATTTCGCGTATATGGATCGGATATCCTTTAACAATGCGAAAACTTTCATCTGAATTGACGTACACAACGCAGAGGTGGAGTGATAGAAGTAAAAAAATACAGCGCGAATTCATTTCGCGACTTTTATTACTTTCTTCGAAATATGTACATCTATCTAATGGAGAAGTAGTCAGTTTGTACCACTATTTATATCAAAAACAAAAAAAAAAAAAAATAATACAAGTGTTGAATAGGGAATGAAAATGATGCTAAACAAAAGCTTGCAAAAACTATTGACACTAGACTAATTAAGGCAAACAAAATTCAATAGAGGTTTAAATAGTGAAGTGAATTTACCTATTTGCTTGCTAAATTTTTACCAAATAATAGAAAATAGTAAAAAATAGCAAACAAGAGCAATTACCGGTAAAATCATGAAATTTTTTCTGGATTATTTGCACACACGTGTTGAATGTCTTATTTGTTTGCTAAATTTTTGGGAGCGTAACGTTTGCCTGTTTTAGAAAATTCTACCTCGCAAAATCCTGCAAAATGTTAAAAAATCCTGCATAGGTAAAATCCTGGTTTTCTAAAATTTTGCTTTTCCAAAATCCTGGTTTTCCAAAATTCTGCTTTTGCTAAATCCGGCTTGACAAATTCTGCTTTTAGATACTCTGAAAAAAAAACGTTGTAAATCTAAAGACTTTCGCTGTTAAATCAACTACTTTCCGCAGTTGAAATGTGCCCAACTAGGGATGGCAACAATAACCGGAAAAACGATTATAATCGGTTAATTTCTTTCGGTTAACGGTTAAAATGTATCGGTTTTTTCCTTTTGATTATTTTTTCGATTAACCTTTTTCCTCTCAAGTCGAAAATAATCGAAAAGATATAATCGAGTTGAGAATTTCCGCCTTTTCATCCGAGTCCGAATTCGGTTACCTACGGTTTTGTGAGTATATCCAAAAAAACCGCAATAAATGTTCCCTCCAGTTCCCGAATAGACGATTTTATCGTCATTTTGAAGATTTTTCCTAATAAATGACGATTTTTTTCGTTTATTATATATATTTTTTTAAGGAATAATTGTAATCGAAAAACGGTTATAATCGGTTAGTTCCCCACAATTATTCGCGATTAATAATCGAACGCTTTCGATTAACCTAAAAAGCGGTTAACCGGTTATTTCATTTTTTTTGACATCCCTATGCCCAACAACGCTCCGTTGTTGTTTCAAAGGTGCGGGCGTTGTTGATTTAAGTCAATAGCGGAGATTGTTGGAAAAAAATTTCACCTAAAAATAAGTTTTTGTTTGCATTTTACTCTTCATCTTCTCTCCGCCCGGGTCTCAGGCACGTAGCCAGGGGGGGGGCTCGGGGGGCTCAAGCCCCCCCCGAAATTCGAAGGAAGTATTTTTTTTTGTAATTTCCTCAACTCCTCTCCAAGAAAAATCTTTAGACTTTATCTCTGCTATAAACCGCACGAAAGAAGTAATACAGTCTTTGCGCGAAATTAGACAATCTGCTAATGATTTCTTCGGGCAAATCTTAGTTTCCGCATCAAAAATCGCCGAAGACTTTTTTGACGGTGAAATCCGTGCTCCAAGAGTGGTATCGCGTCAAAGAAACCGAGCTAACCCGGGAACAACGTCGAGTGAAGAGTATTTCAGAATCGCAATATTCCTGCCATGCATCGACTTATTAATTGAAAACTTAACGCAACGATTTTTAGAAAACGAAGATATTCTACCGAGCTTCCAACTGCTTCTTCCAGGATTCGCTGATGTAAGTAAAGCAGATGAGCTTGACAACTTGGCGCCATTCTTCGAAGATCACATATCATCATCAGCAGTAAAGGCCGAATATAGGTTGTGGTGTGCGAAAATATCGTCGATTAAAAACGAACCCGAGGTTTTAAAACTATTGGAGTACTGCGATGGAAACTATTTCCGTGGTATAAAAATTCTTCTCACTGCCTTGGCAACTTTGCCCGTGACAACGGCGAGCGTGGAAAGATCATTTTCTACCATGAAAAGAATCAAAACTTTACCTCGGAGTGTAATGGGTCATGAAAGATTGAGTTCACTCGCTATGATCTCCATTCACTGGGATATTGCTGTTGATCCTGACCATGTCATAGACATTTTATCAAAAAACAAATCCAGAAGGCTACTTCTTTGATGAAAAGGTTATTGTAAAAGAAAGTTTTATATGAAATTTTGTACCACATTCCATATGTATATGTATGTATGTATGTACATAATAAAAGTCAATTAAAATAGCTTTTCAGTAATCTTGTACATATGTACAAATTTTTTCCATATTCATTTTCAAAATAATCAACCAATATGAATAACTTTCATTTGACCTATGTATGTACATATGTATATGTATGTGGGGGGGGGGGGGGGAGTGCAATTTGTCCATAATTTCTGTAAGGCCCCCCCCGAAACGAATTCCTGGCTACGGGCCTGCCGGGTCTCAACAGCAAATATGTAGCCTGTGCTTGTTCTCCTATTCTTCTCTCCTTCTTATCATTCACTGGTTGCTATCTTTATTTCTTATTCTGATTTTTCTTCTTTATTTTATATTCTCCTCAGGATTCGAACCATGCCATCAACCTAAAATTCTATCCAATCATCACATAGTGGAACATTCAACATTATATTGAATTGTAGTAACCTATTTATACTTCCATTTCCTAAAAAGGAATCCATGAATTATTTGAATCATTGTAAAAACAAAATTAAAAAAAATTGTTCTCATTAGTTTTGTTTACAACGGAAACTGTTGGCTCAAATACTTTTGCCTTTAAATCAACAACGGGGAGAAAATTGTTGCTAAAAATAAATTTTTGTTTGGATTTTTCTCTTCATCTTCTCTCCATCATTATTTCTTTTGTTGGTTTTCTCACAAAAAAATATTTTCTCACAAAAAATTTTTTAAAAGCAAGCAAGTTTTTGAAACAGCAGCGTCCGTTTTTGAATAAATTGTTGGATCAAAAACTTTGCTGTAAAAACAAATACTTTTGCTGTTAAATCAAAGACGGAGATTCAACAGCCGAAAGTTGTTGGTTTAACTACGGGTATTTTTTTCAGAGTACTTACCCTTTAGATAAACTTTCTGAATAACGAAATGAACCGACATACGCAGCGAAAATTATTCAAACTCATACACAGCGATTTTAGAAATCAGATAAACTTTATTCGTAATATGTTTTTATTTTACAGTCGTTTGTTTGTTTATTACCCGTATGTTTGTACGGGCATTTGAACAATTCGGGTATTTGAAGATTGTTTTTTTCTTTCGTTTATTTTTTTTTTTTTATATGTAGTTGTTTTTGTTTTTCCGATACACATTTTTTTTGTTTGTAAGCTCGAATGTTTGTACGCGCATTTGAACAACAAACGAGCTTCAAACAAAAATTATCAGATCGAATTGCTCGATACCCGGGTATCTAGAGCCCTAATACATATGTACATATCGTCGCTATAGAAGAAAAAAGACGCAAAGTGTTTTGTTGAGGAAGAAAGACGCAAACTTTTTTTTTTTTCAAAGAAAGACGCATTAAAAATATTTTTCGAAAGAAAGACTTTATTTTTTTTGATAACGAAGAAAGACGCTTAATTTTTTTTTACTTTAAAGAAAGACGCATTCAAATATTTTTAGGAAAGGAAGACGTATTCGATCTTTGTTTTTTCTTCGTCAATATTAATGCTAATGCGTCTTTCTTCGCAGATAATAATGCTAATGCGTCTTTCTTCGTCGAAATATTTTATAATGCGTCTCTTTTCGTCGAAATATTTTTTAATACGTCTATCTTCGTCGAAATGTTTTGTAAAGCGTCTTTTTTCCCCGACATATTTTTAATGCGCCTTTTTTCGTCGACAAATTACTGTATGTTCATATGGGTGGAATAATAAAATAAAAAATAATGTGTACAGTGTTGTATTTAAATGTAATATAAACAGTGTTAAAGTGGACATGTCATTACTTGCGCACTTTTCAAAGTAATGACATGTCCACTTTAACATTGTTTATATTACATTTAAATACAGAATTTTCTAATTCGGGATTCTGAGAAGCAGAATTTTAAAAAATCAGGATTTTAAAAAGGCAAGATTTTAAAAAAGCAGGATTTTAAAAAGCAGGATTTTGCTTTCGGGATTTTGCGAAAACAGGATTTCGTTACCAACCCTAAATTTTTACCAAATAATAGCAAATATTATTGCGCACCAGAAAATTTCTTTTGAATAAATTGCACAAGCTTCCCTTCAAAAATTTGAGGACCAGGTAGTCCAATGGGACGGCGCACACTGGGGATTTCGCGGAAAAAAGTCAAATTGTCAACATACTCTTCATGCAATATGCAGTGATATTTTGGAATTTTAGAGTAAATGGTACAACCAAATCAAAAAGAATTACTCCGATCTGACTGCTACTTTTTTTTTTTATTTCAAGTGCCACCAGGTGCCCTCTCTCAATTTATTGTATTATACAGTATAACATTTTTCAGCTAATTGATTCGCGACTCAATTCTGATAAGGCTCTTTTGTTTAACATAACTCAAGAACCACTTGTCGGATTTTGTTTAAACAAATTTAGAAAAATCAAGAATTACAAGTACTTTCATCTGTTTATATAACGTTTCGCTATATAGGCAACAGTTTCGCAGTTATAAATAAATGTATGGAGAAAAAAAAATATTGTTTGCCTAAAAATAATTTTTTCTTTTAATTCATAAAAAATCGAAAACTGTAAAAAAGTTCAAAGTCCTATTATTTTCACGTAAAGTCGCATAACCTATGAACAAAATGATACATAAATCATGAAAATCGATGAACGCGTTTCGCTTTTATTCACAATTAAGTACAGGTATGAATTTAAAATTATTTTTATTTTTTACTATAGGTCCAAGGGAGGTACCCCTAGGGAGTGGCCGATTTCAATTATTTTTTGTACCGTCAATGCCCTTTATGAGGTTAACTGATATACAAAGTTTCGTAAAGATATCTTACTTTTTTGAGCTGAAATTAAAATGCCCTTTATGAGGTTAACTGATATACAAAGTTTCGTAAAGATATCTTACTTTTTTGAGCTGAAATTAAAATTTGTATTTAAATTTTTTTTTTTTTTTTACTATAGGTCCAAGGGAGGTACCCCTAGGGAGTGGGCGATTTCAATTATTTTTTGTACCGTCAATGCCCTTTATGAGGTTAACTGATATACAAAGTTTCGTAAAGATATCTTACTTTTTTGAGCTGAAATTAAAATTTGTATTTAAATTTTTTTTTTTTTTACTATAGGTCCAAGGGAATTACCCCTTAGGAGTTGACCGATTTCAACCATTTTTGGAAATTTTCTTAACTAACTCATATATAACATGTGTGCAAAATTTCAAAGCACTACGACAACTCCTTCTATTTTTTTCCGCTGAATGTATGGAAGCTGCCCCACTGTGCGGCACTTTAAAGTAGGTCTGAAGGGACGTGGTTACAGACTTGGTTACATGTTATGCTGCATCGGCAGGGCCGTAGCTAGACTTAAATTTAAGGTAGGGCAGCGTTGGTTTAAGGTAGGGCGGAAGTAAATAATGTATCACAATTAATCTTACATCGAGGCATGGCTTCCAAAACCAATCAGCATATATATCACTTTTCTCTAGGTCAGTGACGTACATTGGCTCAGATTTCCATCTGTCTACCGAAAGGGATGGCTTTACATTAAGGAACCACGGTCCGAGAAAAATGACTTTCGAAGAAAAAAGGTGTTCTACACACATATATACATATGTGCATGCTTTTATAAGTGCCTTTCCTCGGCAATCGTAGGCAGTTTTGGGGATTTGTTTGGTAAATTAGTCGACGAGTTATAGCCAATAAACCATACAAACAATATGCTGAAAATCGGCATTTGACTGCAAAGTTCAAAGGTCGATTAAAAACAAATTCGTACTAACCTAAACAAACGCCACGATACGGGTCTTCTAATTTAGCCTCTATTTTCACCCCTAACTTTCAGAACTGACCTAACTTTTGTTGACCTGAATTTGTTCCACAGTGTAACCATAGAAAATTTAGACACCTCATTTTTCCATCGAGTAAAATGTTTTAGATTAGCACACAGCCTTAGTAGTCAATTCCGCGCTTTTGGTGTTGTTCGCTCACAGTGAGATTAGTTTGTTATTAGTGTCAGAAAAGTGCCGTAATGAACCATTCCTTTAACCAAACTGATGGTCTAATTTCATTATATATGTGATACAGGGTGGATTCTCCATATCATACATTGCAACCGCAATAATTTTTTATCTCAAACTATGACAAAAAATTTAATTATAATAATTCATCTCACTTGTTGGCCTTTTTAAGGTAGGGCATTCTAATTTTAAGGTAGGGCATTGCCCCACAATGCCCCCCCCCCCCTAGCTACGGGCCTGTGCATCGGACCACATGGAATGTAAATTGTCGTTCGCCGCCAACTAATTCGTGGTTGGTCGGCAATTTGGCTCGGTCTAGGATATTGGGATGTAGTTTAAAACGTGGTCCACTGTAAGCAGACTAGTTTATGGCCCAAATGGGGTGGTTTTTTATATAGTCCTTTGTTATGCAGCGGTGAAGCAGGGGTGGTCATGTCCAATGACATCGCAATGTTAATGTAACCATATTTTTTCATATATTTGGACCATATCTGTAACTAGTAATTGTCACAACGTAACCTGGTCCTGTACTACCATATTACGTGGTCCCACTTTTTGCAGGGTTGTTCTAATCTACATACATATGTACATATGTATACATGTACATACCCTGCAGGAAGAAAAAAATCAATTGCTAAAAGTAGTTGACTTTTAACTAGCTATTTTGAGACAATTGAAAAAAATAACCAATTTGTATCAAACAGCAAGAAACCCATTTTTAATTAGTTGCTTTGTCATGCAGGAAAATCCAAAAAAAGGAGAAAGTGTACATTGACAAAAGCTTTCAAGCCTGATGAAAATATTTTTATTCAAAAATATTTAAACTGATAGAATTTTGCTGTGAAACTTCCTTTTTTTTGGATTTGGGAATTGAAGCAATGGAATAATATCGAAATTTTTGCGAATTCGATGAATGTAAACATGTATGTATGTAAGAGCCACATCGGCAACCATTTCCCTTGTATTTCTTTGTATAATTTTCTAAAAATGAATCTTATATTATAAATGTGAAATGGAAATTGTGTTTAAACTCAATTGGCGAGAAAACCGCTGAACGGATCCTCACGAAACTTTGCACGCCTAGGTATTTTCACCCGGAAATTGCTATAGGCATATTTTTAATCTGATTAAAAGTCAGGGATGGGCACCTCCCATACAAAATTTTCCTTTTTTTCGTAATATCTCTTGAAATATTTGTACTAGAATAATGAAAATTTTTGTGAAGGAATAATACAAAAATATATACTCAACGGATAAACAATTTAGGTCTTGGTAAAGCAGGGATGGGCACTCTCCTCCCATATAAACTGAAATTTTCACATCGAATATCTCTGGAAATATTTGTAGTAGGGTACTGAAAACTGATGTGAGGGTATGTGAGATAACTATGTATTAAACGGGAAAAACACTAGGTCTTGGTAAAGCAGGGATGGGCACCTCCCATACAAACTGAAACTTTCACAGCGAATATCTCTGGATATATTTGTAGTAGGGTACTGAAAACTGGTGTGAGGGCATGTGAGATAACTATGTGTTAAACGGGTAAAACTGCTAGGTCTTGGTAAAGCAGGGATGGGCACCTCCCATACAAACTGAAATTTTCACATCGAATATCTCTGGAAATATTTGTAGTAGGGTATTAAAAATTGGTGTGAGGGCATGTGAGATAACTATGTATTAAACGGGTAAAAACGCTAGGTCTTGGTAAAGCAGGGATGGGCACCTCCCATACAAACTGAAACTTTCACAGCGAATATCTCTGGAAATATTTGTAGTAGGGTACTGAAAACTGGTGTGAGGGCATGTGAGATAACTATGTATTAAACGGGTAAAAACGCTAGGTCTTGGTAAAGCAGGGATGGGCACCTCCCATACAGACTGAAATTTTTACAGCGAAAATCTCTTGAAATATTTATAGTAGGGTACTGAAAATTGGTGTTGGGCATATGAGATAATTACGTACTCAACGGACAAAAAAAAAAAAAAATAAGAAAACTATCTTTGACGTCAAGAATGATATTTTTCTATGTAACTTTTTTGGACTAACTCAATATGCAAATATTTTTAAAAGCACGTGGTGTGAAACCCGCGGGTAACCTCTAGTGATGTTATATATTGGGATCAATTATTTTTCACCCAAAAAAAGTTAGTTTATAGTTACCCTCCAAGTAATGCAGAAGTACACAGGACTGGATTTTTTATCGCCATTCCCATACAAAAGTAGTTAGCTTTTTTCAAAGAAAATATACAATTAAAAGTGACCACTAGTGTCTTTGAGAACAGTGTAAATTCAGTTTTAAGTTAGATGCACTTCCTTCAGGGTACATACGTATATATTAGAGCTCTAGATACCCGGATATCGAGCAATTCGATCTGATCGTTTTTGTTTGAAGCCCATTTGTTGTTCAAATGCCCGTACAAACATTCGAGCATTCGAGCTTACAAACAAAAAAATGTGTATCGGAAAAACAAAAATAAAAAAACTGCATAGTATGTATAAAAAAAAAAATAAAAATGATAATAAACAAAAGGAAAAAACAAACTTAAAAATACCGAAATTGTTCAAATGCCCGTACAACCATGCGGGTTAATAGTCCGGTTAGTCGAGAACGTAAGCCCGTATACCGTGTCAGCTGATCCGATCTATTCAATGGGATTTGTGTGTAAATGACTATTCAACGACGGACGACGCTGATGCCCGTACCATAGAAATCAAAATCGTTTTGATTTTGTACGTAAGAACGTGTCAGCTGATGGCTGTCAGGGTAGACATTTTTCTGTTTTTGCTTTCGGTCTATTGTGGGACTCATTCCACAAAATTTCAATGAATATCTTTATATTTGACAAAGATATCGCTTAAAATATTTTTATAAGGCCACTTTATAATACCCATATATAAAGTTGGGCGTGGTCGTCAACGGATTTTGGCAATTTTTCGTTCAAACGTTTGCCTATGTAAGTATGTATATCATGCGTACCAAATTTCATCGATATATCTGCTACGGTTTGTGAGTTATAACTTCTAAAACTTTTAAATATTTGCTCTTTAATCAGTGGGCGTGGCACCGTCCATTTTCCAAAATTTCACTATATTTCTTGATAAGGGACTGAGCTCAATATGTGGTTGAAATTTTATCACACCAGTGACAGTTAGTGACTGAGATACCAAATTTCCGATTTTTACTATATAGGGAAAGTGGGCGTGGTCATGATCCGATTTCGCCCATTTGCAATACCAACCATCCCAGTCCGGACACCAACTTGCATTCCAAATTTCATCAAAATATTTCAATTTTTGCGCGAGTTAGAGTGCATACAGGCGGATGGACGGAAGAACGGACATGGCTCAATCAATTTCTCTTTTCACCCTGCTCATTTTGATATATATAAGTCTATATCTATCTCAATTATTTCATGGCGTTACAATCCACCGTTATGGAAGCAAAATTGTAATACTCTGTATACTAGTACAGCTGAGTATACTACGACTACTACAATGGCGCTATTATAACTCTGACAAGTTTTATGGCCGAGCTTCTCTCCCAATTCGAGGTGTGCTCCTTTTTTGTTTTTCCTACTAATTCGGTGGACCTACAGTTTTATGCCGGCTCCGAACGGCGAATGCAGTGAGAAGCTTTTTCATGGCAGAAGTACACTCGAAAGGTATGCCACCCACTGCCGAGAGGTGACCGCTGCTCTTAAAAAACCCAATAATTGGATTTTTACTAATTAGACAAATTTTTTTGGTGTTTTCTCGGACTGGGGTTTGAACCCGAGACCTCTGGCATAGCAGGCGAGCACTCTACCCACTACACCACAGCGGTCACCGCCGCTCGATATAAAAGTCCTGATCAACAACTTTCATTTGATACCAATATTAGTGAGAAATATCCCGGGCAAGGCATCACAATTATAATAGCTCTGTGTTGAAGTCCTCGTCAAGACCTTTCATTTGGTACCAATATCGCTCAGAAACTTTCGAGGGTCATCTGGGTCCACGTTTTGACCCATATCTGGAGATCCGACCTAGGAATCACAATGAGTGATATTCTGCCTAAATTCTCTGCTCAATACCTTTCATTTGATACCAATATCGTCGAACAATATTCAGGGGAAAGCCGGGTTCACGTTTTGACCATTTGACCTCTATCTAAGGAACCGACTTCCGGATTTGAAAAAAATATTGTAAATTTGGTCGAAATCCCTTCACGCGTTTGGGCGAAAGCCGGCGACAAAGAAATAGGCTTGATTTATATATCGACGTCTGAGAATAAGATCGCCCTATTTCAAAAATTGTTTCAAAAACGCCCTATTTGAAAAATTGTTTTAATAACGTCCTATTTCAGACAATTATTCAAAAACGCCCTATTTCAGAGAAATATATATGGAATTTTCTCTGAAATAGGGCATTTTTGAAACAATTTTTGAAATAGGGCGATCTTATTCTCAGCCGTCGATATATATATATATATAGATTATTGTGTTCATTTTCTTCCAATATCTACTTTTCATGGGAGAAAATTCCAAAAACCATTGAGAATAAAATGGCCAAAAATCAGGAAATCGAAGTTATCAAATGAATTTTACCACAAGAATTCTAAAGATTTTAAAAGTACTTAACGTACGCTTCCTTACAACGCGTACTTCACAACAAAAAAATTTAATTATCCAAAATGCGATTCCGGCATTATATCTGTGTACTTCTTTTGCATTTGGCATTTCTCTTTCAGCATGTTTTTTTAGTTAAAATTTGAGAAATACTCGTAACGATTCTTTGCAATCCCTGATTTTAACCAATTTTTACCAATTAATATCAATTACTTAATTATGCAACATTTCGAAAATAAGTGGTACAATTATTACTGAAATGCTTCTAAGAAAGTACTAACATCACTGTCCATCACATCCACAAATACGCCTGGACAATCTGGTCGTGCACAACCAACACTTCCAGTTATTACCGCACAAAGCTCACGTCTTCCATTCACACCAGGTCCACCGGAATCTCCATCACAAATGCCCCTTCCGCTGGCTCCAGCACACAACATCTTTTCTGTTATCTTCAATTTAGCATCTCTATACATAAGACGACAAGTTCGGTGATCCAATATTTCTACAAAAGCAGTCATCAAGCTATTCGATCTGGTGTTTGCATCTTCGTGTGTCTTACCCCAACCGCTTACTCGAATCTGATCGCCCGTCCTCAGATGACTTCTGCAGAGGTCTATTTTACCGACTAGCGGCCCAGGGCTGAAGGCATTACGTACTCTAACAACGGCAATATCCATTTCCTTTATATCCCTTCTATATCCTTGCGGTATAAATATCTCTTGTCCAATGCTTTGTTGCCCTTTCTCCGTCAAACATGTAATGCCGGCTCTAATGGTGACATTACTCGCTGGAAGATCGCGCACGCAATGCGCAGCTGTGACCACATGATGCATATTAATTAGTGAGCCCCCACAAATTTTTAGGTGAGTTTCCACGAATACCATATAGTTTATTTCGCTTATATGGATCGGCGATCCTTGGACAATGCGAAAACTTGCTTCTGAATTGACGTACACAACGCAGAGGTGGAGTGATAGAAGTAAAAAAATACAGCGCGAATTCATTTCGCGACTTTTATTACTTTCTTCGAAATATGTACATCTATCTAAATGGAGAAGTAGTCAGTTTGTACCACTATTTATAT
Source organism: Urophora cardui (assembly GCA_960531455.1). Classification (NCBI taxonomy): domain Eukaryota; kingdom Metazoa; phylum Arthropoda; class Insecta; order Diptera; family Tephritidae; genus Urophora; species Urophora cardui. The sequence continues at coordinate 110,624,535 of OY482674.1, read as the reverse complement.
CAAAAACAAAAAAAAAACCAATGGTTGAATAGGGAATGAAAATGAAGTTAAACAAAAGCTTGCAAAAACTATTGACACTAGACTAATTAAGGCAAACAAAATTCAATAGTTTTAATTGTGTATTAGCAAATAATAGCAGAAATTAGTAAAAAATAGCAAACAAGAACAATTAACGCTAAATTCGTGAAATTTTTTCTGAATTATTTGAACACATGTGTTAATGAAGTTGAAAGACTCGTTTCATTGCCAAATTTTTTCCAAATATTGCGTAACAGAAATTTTCTTTTGAATAATTTGCACACACTTGTTCTAATCTATTTATATACGTATATACAATTGTAGTGGGATAGGAATAGGGTTAGGGATAGGGATAGGGATAGGGATAGGGATAGGGATAGGGATAGGGATAGGGATAGGGATAGGGATAGGGATAGGGATAGGAATAGGGATAGGGATAGGGATAGGGATAGGGATAGGGATAGGGATAGGGATAGGGATAGGGATAGGGAATGAGATAGGGATAGGGATAGGGATAGGGATAGGGATAGGGATAGGGATAGGGATAGGGATAGGAATAGGGATAGGGATAGGGATAGGGATAGGGATAGGGAATGAGATAGGGATAGGGATAGGGATAGGGATAGGGATAGGGGATAGGGATAGGGATAGGGATAGGGATAGGGATAGGGATAGGGATAGGGATAGGGATAGGGATAGGGATAGGGATAGGGATAGGGATAGGGATAGGGATAGGGATAGGGATAGGGATAGGGATAGGGATAGGTATAGGTATAGGTATAGGTATAGGTATAGGTATAGGGATAGGAATAGGGATAGGGATAGGGATAGGGATAGGGATAGGGATAGGGATAGGGATAGGGATAGGGATAGGGATAGGGATAGGGATAGGGATAGGGATAGGAATAGGAATAGGGATAGGGATAGGGATAGGGATAGGGATAGGGATAGGGATAGGGATAGGGATAGGGATAGGGATAGGGATAGGGATAGGGATAGGGATAGGGATAGGGATAGGGATAGGGATAGGGATAGGTATAGGTATAGGGATAGGGATAGGGATAGGGTTAGGGATAGGGATAGGGATAGGAATAGGGATAGGGATAGGGATAGGGATAGGGATAGGGATAGGGATAGGGATAGGGATAGGGATAGGGATAGGGATAGGGATAGGGATAGGGATAGGGATAGGGATAGGGATAGGGATAGGGATAGGGATAGGGATAGGGATAGGGATAGGGATAGGGATAGGGATAGGGATAGGGATAGGGATAGGGATAGGGAATGAGATAGGGATAGGGATAGGGATAGGGATAGGGATAGGGATAGGGATAGGGAATGAGATAGGGATAGGGATAGGGATAGGGATAGGGAATGAGATAGGGATAGGGATAGGGATAGGGATAGGGATAGGGATAGGGATAGGGATAGGGATAGGGATAGGGATAGGGTTAGGGATAGGGATAGGGATAGGGATAGGGATAGGGATAGGGATAGGGATAGGGATAGGGATAGGGATAGGGATAGGGATAGGGATAGGGATAGGGATAGGGATAGGGATAGGGATAGGGATAGGGATAGGGATAGGGATAGGGATAGGGATAGGGATAGGGATAGGGATAGGAATAGGGATAGGGAATGAGATAGGGATAGGGATAGGGATAGGGATAGGGATAGGGATAGGGGATAGGGATAGGGATAGGGATAGGGATAGGGTTAGGGATAGGGATAGGGATAGGGATAGGGATAGGGATAGGGATAGGGATAGGGATAGGGATAGGGATAGGGATAGGGATAGGGATAGGAATAGGGATAGGGATAGGGATAGGGATAGGGATAGGGATAGGGATAGGGATAGGGATAGGGATAGGGATAGGGATAGGGATAGGGATAGGGATAGGGATAGGGATAGGGATAGGGATAGGGATAGGGATAGGGATAGGGATAGGGATAGGGATAGGGATAGGGATAGGGATAGGGATAGGGATAGGGATAGGGATAGGGATAGGGATAGGGATAGGGATAGGGATAGGGATAGGGATAGGGATAGGGATAGGGATAGGGATAGGGATAGGGATAGGGAATGAGATAGGGATAGGGATAGGGATAGGGATAGGGATAGGGATAGGGGATAGGGATAGGGATAGGGATAGGGATAGGGATAGGGATAGGGATAGGGATAGGGATAGGGATAGGGATAGGGATAGGGATAGGGATAGGGATAGGGATAGGGATAGGGATAGGGATAGGTATAGGTATAGGTATAGGTATAGGTATAGGGATAGGGAATAGGGATAGGGATAGGGATAGGGATAGGGATAGGGATAGGGATAGGGATAGGGATAGGGATAGGGATAGGGATAGGGATAGGGATAGGGATAGGGATAGGGATAGGGAATGAGATAGGGATAGGGATAGGGGATAGGGATAGGGATAGGGATAGGGATAGGGATAGGGATAGGGAGAGGGATAGGGATAGGGATAGGGATAGGGATAGGGTTAGGGATAGGGAGAGGGATAGGGATAGGGATAGGGATAGGGATAGGGATACGGATACGGATACGGATAGAGAATTGACTTCACAAAAAAGCACAAACCAAAAAAAAAAAATAAAAAAGAGGAAAAAATTCAAAATCGGTTTGACTAATAAAAATATTATGTAAAAAAATTGAAATAAAAAAAACCACAGCCACACACAATTATTTTCAACTGCTCGCCTGTTCGAAGAGGTTTGTTGTAGTGTCGGTGTGAAAGCTATAAAAAGCTTATGTACGCGTGCATAGACTGTGATAATCACTGTTGTATAGGAATAAATTTTGGGCAGAACAACGTCCACCGGGTCAGCTAGTATTTTTATATTCAAAGGGCAAATTTGTATCTGTGCCCTTGTCTGGGGGAGGAGGGGGGGGGGGGGTGATTCATGGGGATAGGGCCTGAGCATCTATGATGTAGTAGTTGATTTATTAGATGATGTTTATGTTCTTTAGGAAGTTTTTTAATTTTGTTGGTATGGTTTCAAGAAGCACTTTACAATTACCAGCAATTACCATCAATACTTTTAAATTACGTGGAGTAATTAGAAATAATTGAAAAAGAACTTAAAAATGTAGGTACATATGTGCTAAATATCAAGTACGATAAAAAAAAAACAATTACAATACGAATTAAAAGAAAAAAAACCAATTACCAAGTATACGTATATTTTATTGGTACCGCAATACAAATTTGCAACCCTTGTAATTTTCAGGCCTTATTTCATAAATCTTTAAATATTCTGTTTTAATTCTTAAATAAGGCTTAGATTTTTTGGTGGGCAGTTACGTTAGTTGCGTCACTTACGTAGCATACTAACAAAAACGAAATAATAAAACTTAGTTCAATCAGCTAAAGTGCTTTTGATGCAGAGCTGTCAGTTCTTCATTACAACTAGCTTTTGAATTCCTTTTAAATTTCCAATACATAAATACAGTTATGATAATAAACAATTTAATTAAATGTTTGTAAACAAGTATTCAATTCTAATTATAAAAAATTTTGCGCTAAAATTATTGAAAAAAAATTATTTAAATAAAAAAAGGATTAGTTAAGAAATGATTTAAATAATTTAAATTTTATTTCTTTTACTCACTTTAACTATATTTAAGTATTGTTAACGATTTCATTTAGAAACAACTTAAAGAAAAATTAGCCTGACCGGTGATCATTAAAATTTATAATCATTATTTAACAGCTCTGCTATGACACACTACTACCCTGCAAAAATCATTGGATTATATGCTCCATTTGTGGTAGGTTGGACTACTTTCAAAGTGACCACTAACATAGCCCAAACGACCGATTCATGTATCTGCATCGGTTCGTAGTTAGCCGAACATAACAAAAACCAAATGTTTATCGCGACGACGATGATATGTGTATACATACATAACTACATGCATACATATGTTTGACTGCATACACGTCATTCGTCGTCGTCGCCATACACATTTGGTTTTTGTTGTTATGTTCGGCTAACTGTTAGGTACTCCATATGTAGGTACTCCATGGATTAATTTGATTGTTATGCGGGACTGGAGTATATACTCCATTGCAATGACATGCAATGTTAAATGGGCCATATTTTTTGTATGAAATGTGGCAAGTTATGGAGTAATCGGTTGGTCCATAGCGAGCACTCCATGGATTAGCGATTGGAGTACTCGGAATTTTTGCAGGGTAGTTGTCCACTACCTACAGACAGATCGCACAGATGATAACAACAAATGCAGCTGCTGGCTGCCCATAAAAGCGGTAATAAAATCAGCAGGATAGATGGATGCTAAACCAGCTGAATGGAATAGGAGCTCATATGCCATACCTACCTACTGATATCTACAGGCACAAAAAAAAAACATGCAAATGAATCGATATGCACAACACTCCACTCATCTCTAACTCCTGCCAACAAAAATGAAAGAGTGATAGCCCAGTTAGTCAAGAACGTGTGGTCCGCCCGCTGACGCAAACGCCCGTATGCAATTTTTAGGATTTTTTGAGCCCGTGGGGCAACGGAGCAATCAGCTGTTTTACTCACACATATTTACATATATATATAGTTTGTTTACATTTTGGCAGGGTTGCCATTTAGTCATTTTTGAACAAACAAGATTTTTGCTAATCTTCAAAGTGTTATGCGGGTTACTTTTCAATACACAACTGTGCGTTATTTGCCAAATGATAAGAAAATACTAATTTAATCGTTTTTATAGTTGTCGTTGACGACTTTTTTTTTATTAATTTAGTTACTTTTTTACGGCTTAGTTGGTAATTAAAACACATTTTTCTTGTAATTTTGTTATTGCCCAATATATTTCCATCACACCTTGGTGATAGTTATCAAGGACTAAAACATAAAATAACAAAAAACACAGTAAGAACATTAAATTTACAATTGAAAATCCATAAAAAAATGGCAATATATAACTTTTTAATGTAGAAAAATTGCAGAAGAAGACCACCAAGAGTTATCAATTAAGAAAATACAGCCACCATTGTGGATAAATACAATTTTTGCTTTAATTTTCAGTAATATCTTCATTTATTAGGAGTGTTCAATATCTCAAAATTTTTACATATTTTTACGAATAGTTACGAATTTATGTTCAATAACCCAAAAAATTCGCAAAAGAGAGCCAAATTGAGAGAGTAAGACCTCGAGAGATTTGATAAACGCTGCAAGTAAAATTTTCACTTGCAACTACTAGCAGCTTTAAAAAAATAGAAGTGTCAAAAATATATGATCACAAAAATTTCAATTGGAAATATGCAAACATTTTAAACGCAAATTTCTAATTGTCTACTAAATAAGTTAGCGCAAAAACGAATCTTGATGATGTTATGGAATAGCCAAAGTAGAATTTTGTTTTCCTAATTCAGTTATTTCCATTCATTTCTAATTTCAAAAATTTCAATTACAACCTAACCTAAAAATCAAATTGTCAAAACAGCGTATCAGCTGTTTTCTTGCGAATGTTTACGATTTTGTGTTCAATTACTTTGGTTGATAATTTTCTCTTTTTCTCGTTTTTACTCTTAATTTGACATTGACGCTCTTTTTGCAAGTACTTGCAAGTAAAGTTGTTGAACAAAGCTATTATCTTGTTATTAATTTATATATATGTATATATATTTACATTTTGTTTGGGATTTAAAAAAAAATTTATAAACGTTTTCTTTTCTTTCCTTTTAAAAATTAAAGTAATAATAAATGGTTCGTTTAAGTAGACACACTATTTTTTCCATGTGAACACATATATGTATATTCGATAACATTTCACAATCTTGTTGAGTTAGGGCCTTTTCACATTACTCGGTACGACATCGGATCGATATTTTTCCTCGGTATTTTCAGCTTACCGAAACGATTCCGCGTTGCAGTGTTTTTCACACTTATCGGAATACTTTCGGTGCGCAATCTTCAGAAAATAAGAAATTAAACATCCAAATTTTCAATAAAAAATTCTAAAATTCAACAAATCACTCAATAATAACAATAATGTCTTTTAGCGAAGACCAAGCCATTATAGCTTACTACATTTATGGCAAAAATGAGTTTTTACTGACTTTGTTCTTCTTCTTTTATTACGCCGCAAAAATGTATGCAGTAATTCCTCAGATTTTACTGACCGGTCTTACTGCGTTGCGGTATACCGAAATTAATCCACTCCGATTTCATGTTTGCAACACTAATGTGAAAGTGCCAATTGAAATACATGTGGTCGGTAAGGTTTCGGTATACTTTCGGTAAAAACAAAAAATGTCGATCCGATACTGCACCAAGTAATGTGAAAGCGTCCTTAGTTGTATAATACTGTGAAAATTACTAAGGTTGTTCTCTCTGTGTGATTTTGGCCTGGCAAATTTGCCGAGATGACATAAGTGTGATAAATTTGCCGAGCATAACAACAAAATACACGTCTTGTCAAATTTGGAGGTTCGGCAAATTTCTCATACCCCAACCCGTGATATTTGATATCATGAGAAAAATATCACGGGAAATGCAACCATGTTATTACATTCATAATAGTGTTCTATGAGAAGTGAGTTTGAATTTATGTTTCTAGTTCTTTTTTTTAAGTATTTTATAGGCCGTTTACATATACGAGATTATCTACTTTTTTCGAGGTTGACACAAAATCTTCGATTGAAATTCGAGGTTTGCCATACAAAAATCCGCTACCAAAAATTCGCGATTTAAAATGAATCTCGAGATTATCACGATAGTTTTCTCAATGCTACCCTGTGTTCTTCGTGTTATCGATATTTTTTTGGCGAATTTGGGAAAAACGTCAAAACGAAAAGTAAACAAAATGGACGCCAGTAAGTATGACCCAACAAGAATCGTATCGCAATAGTAAGTCGCTCTTCTTCTTTCTGTTTTATAGGTTATGAAATGATCGTCTTTTTTTTTAATTATACTTTCTTTAACGTGTTAATCGTGCAAAAGCTTGTGTGTTTGCTAGCGTTTTTCAAGTTAAATAAAAACAAAATATCTGTTTTTTTACATTCGTGAAAACAGCCATCGAACGGTAGTTGCCTATTCTCTTTTGACTGCTACGACCATATTATTATTGGGTCATGCAGGTAAGGAAAATTGACAGTTGACAATCCCTCTCCCAGCAAATCTAGATTTCATGTTATATGTAAACGGGTAGATTGGCGAATCGAGATTTACTGAAAATCTCGTTATATGTAAACATGGTATTATTTTATTCAGATAAAAAATTAATTAATTCGAAATTGAAGCAAGCACAGCAAAGCGACAACAGTCGTATAAAGAGTGGAAAGAATATGACTAACATGCTAGTTCACAATGAAGTCAGTTAGAATTTTGTTTTCTTAAAGGTGCGCTCTCTCTGTGTGGCAAATTTCTCAAGATATCATGATATCTCGGCAAAAAGATTAGACACAGAGAACAACTTTACTGTTTAAATATTTAATAACTAAAAATGTTCAACTGGCAACCCTTCTACCTTGCAACCATGCGAGCGATCAGCTGAGACGTTTTTACGTAAAAAATCAAAATGATTTTGATTTCTGCGGTACGGGCTTCTGCGTCGTACGTCGTTGAATAATCGGTTTCATACAAATCCTATTAAATAGGTTGGATCAGCTGACACGGTACACGGGTTTACGTTCTCGACTAACTGGACTATGAGAGTTCATTGATATGTATGTATGTACATAAAAGGAATTCGATGTACAAGCATTTAGTTGAAATAAGGTATTGGCTGTTTTACAGCTGCAAAGCACAAATGGTAGCTTAACCCTAACTGCTTAATGCGAAGGGGTTTCCGAAGAGGTATGGTTAATGGTTTGGTTAGCGGCTTGTGGTGGGTATAATTGTTTTTTTTTTTTTTCAATTTCGAATGAACTATGTATAAAAAAAAATAATGTATAAAAAAAACAAGTAAGGAAGCCTAAGTTCGAGTGGAATCGAACATTAGATACTCAGCTGTATGCTTTCATTGTTTGTTTGCGTTTGATGGAAACACGGTGTACTTTATATAAAGCGAGTGCTGCATAAAGTGGGCGTAGCCACGCCCATTTTCTAAATTTTTATCAGTCATCCAACTAAGCATAGGAATATTATTCTTTGTGCAAAAATTCATTCCTTTATGACTTCTAGTTACAAAGATGTCACGTTACACATTCCCAAAGAGTGTTCCAGAAATATCTGTTAAAAAGTAGGCGTGGTCATAAACCTATTTCAATAAATTTTGGCGTGTCTATTAACGCAAGTTATAAAAGTGTATAAACCAAGTTCCGTCATAATATCTCAATTATTTGTCGAGTTATGGGCTAAGAAATCTCGTATAACCCTTTGTCCAAAAGGAGGCGGTGCCACGCCCATTTTCCAAAATTTGTCTATTTTATGTTTCCGGTCTATTGTGGAACTCATGTCACAAAATTTTAATGAATTATCTTTATATTTGACAAAGATATCGCTTAAAATGTTTTTATTGGGCCACTTTATAATACAGATATATAAAAGTGGGCGTGGTCGTCAACCGATTTCGCTAAAATTTTGAACATGCATTACTACAAGTAATAAAGGTGTACACACCAAGTTTCGTCATTATATATCAATTATTTGTCGAGTTATGGGCACAAAAATCTCGTATATTCCTGCTCCTAAAAAGAGGCGGTGCCACGCCCATTTTCCAAAATTTTTGTGTTTTTCGTTTTATGCCCGCAGTTGGACTTCTGCCATAAAATTTGAATGATATATCTTTATATTTGACAGAGATATGGCTTAAAATGTTTTTATTAGGTCACTTTATAATACACATATATAAAAGTGGGCGTGGCCGTCAACCGATTTTAACAATTTTCCATCAAAATGTTTGCCTAAGTAAGTATATCACGCGTACCAAATTTGATCGATATATCTTCAATGTTTTCTGAGTTGACATATAAAACTTTCCATGTTTGACCCTTAATAAGTGGGCGTGACACCGCCCATTTTCCAAAATTTCATCAAATTTCTTAATAGGGGCCTGAGCTCAACACGTGGGTTAAATTTCATCACTCTAGCTTTAATAGTGACTGAGATACCAAATTTCCGATTTTTTCTATATAGGAAAAGTGGGCGTGGTCATGATCCGATTTCGCCTATTTTCAATACCAACCGTCCCAGTGTCGATGCCAACTTACATTTCAAATTTCATCAAAATATCTCAATTTTTGCGAGAGTTAGAGTGTTTACAGACGGACGGACGGACGGACAGACGGACGGACGGACGGACGGACATGGCTCAATCGATTTAATGTAGCTGCTTGAATTTTAAGGTTTTAAGTAGTTTCCCTTTATCTTTATTTTTATCTTTATCTTTATCTTTATCTTTATCTTTATCTTTATCTTTATCTTTATCTTTATCTTTATCTTTATCTTTATCTTTATCTTTCTCTTTATCTTTATCTTTATCTTTATCTTTATCTTTATCTTTATCTTTATCTTTATCTTTATCTTTATCTTTATCTTTATCTTTATCTTTCTCTTTCTCTTTATCTTTATCTTTATCTTTATCTTTATTTTTATCTTTATCTTTATCTTTCTCTTTCTCTTTATCTTTATCTTTATCTTTAGTTTTATATTTATCTTTATCTTTATCTTTATATTTTTTTCTTTATCTTTATCTTTATCTTTATCTTTATCTTTATCTTTATCTTTATCTTTATCTTTATCTTTATCTTTATCTTTATCTTTATCTTTATCTTTATTTTTATCTTTATCTTTATCTTTATCTTTATCTTTATCTTTATCTTTATCTTTATCTTTATCTTTATCTTTATCTTTATCTTTATCTTTATCTTTATCTTAGCCTTATTTTTTTAGTTTTCTTTTTTCTTTTTCTTTTTCTTTCTTTTTCACAAGGTTATCTATTTAAATGCATCGGAACGACGCACAGTGGGCTGAAATTGGTCGGTAGTGGACATAGAGACATGAAATAAAAGCTAGTTAATAATAAAAAAACTAATTATGGAGTTCGATTCTAAACCTTATTACATGAGGATTTTGTATCTGAATAACTTTTCATAAAGTCTTTAATTTAAAAGTTATAGCAAATTAAAAAAAAAAAATGTATGGAAAAATTCAGAATTTTACCCTTAACTCAATTTCCTCACATTTCCTCAAAATTAATTTCATATATTTATATATAAGGTCTAATTTACTATATATTTTACTAGTCCTCGTGGTTCGGAAAAGCTCGGAAAAGTTTACAATTTCAGTCATAGTTCCATTAATGACTAGGTCTTATGGCAATATTATTATTTTCGCTGCAGAAAGAAATGCGACAACCCCAAGCAGTACCTCGTTCGGTAGATGATTAAAATACGCTTCTAACGACATACAACTTGTAGTGATTGAACCAACCCTGGTTGAGTGACAGCTGGTCAAAGTTAAAAATTTTTTCATCTTTTTCGATTTTTTGTTTGCCGTTAACTCAGTTTCCTCACGTTTCCTCATAATTAATTTTATTTATTTATACATAAGGTCTATTTTATTAATTTTCGTGGTTCGTAAAATTTCGGTTTTTTTGCAATTTCAATAAGAATTCCATTACTAACTGGGTCATATGCCAGTATTGCGCATCAGTTTTCATTGCTGGGTATAATGTGGAAACCAAAAATATTTTAGGACTTCAGGGTTAAGTCATTTTGCCGTGTCAACCGTTTCGCCATATGCATATAAGCCTAAAATTGGAGTCCAATGTCGCTGCTATTCCTTAAAATATTCTGGTATGCCTTATTATACCCCACTTTTCTTCAATTAAACTTCAAGAGCTCATCCAAATATTGTTAGATTTTTAATATGAATGTATTTTTGAAACCTGCATTAAATTATACAGCCCCATGTGTAATTGAATTTAAAAAAATTTTCAGCTATCAGGAAGAATATAGGACATGAAGTTGAAGATTCGTGAGAAAGAAAACAAAATGTTCACTTTAGGCCGCGATATTACCTTCCCTGAGTAGTGTACCAAAAAACTGAATACGCCATTCGTTTAAACGGTTAATTTTACGTACGACTGGATAACAATTTTTTATCTTGTGCAAAATCTCAACTTATTTCATACATAAAACTAAACATACCTTGAAATTCTTGAAAATTGCGCGGTTTTTGGTGTAGCTCCATCTAGTTTCTAGAAAAGTGATTTTGTTTTTTCATTTTATTTACTATAAAACAACCTATTTTCATATTCTGGGGCCGGAGGGAGGATCTGAGAAGGTTTAAACAATGGCATACAAATAAACGCATCTAATGTAAATCTATTACTAAAAGCCTGATAACTTCTTAAAACAAGGTTTTACGAAAAAAAGTTATATAACTAAAAATTATGGCAAAATATCATAGAATACGAAAATATGCAATTGAAGTCCTATGTCCCCACTTGCAACTTTCAGCCCACTGTGCGACGTCCACATTTGCAAATTGCGATTTCCAAAGTTTCCTATGTTTGTCAGACGTATAAGCAATATGTACCTCTTATTTTATTGGTTACTAAAATTAATATATGTAAATATAAATGTAAAATATTAAATTAATAAAGAACTTTTAAATTAATTGAATAAATTTATTTTAGTAGATATTTAAAACTAAAATGAAATTATCTAAACTTATTTCTTATGCATATATAAAACATTTTTCTCTTAGCATTATTTTATTGATATACATACATATTTCGAAAAAGTTTTCAAATTTCGTTGAAATATACATCATATATACATATATATATATATACGTATGTAATAATTAGGGTTTTTTTAACTTTAAGCTAAAAAATAATTTGGCCAATTGTACAACAATTTGATAGCTCTAACAGCCTTCGCAACATGTACGAAAGCGGTTTCGTAATGTTTACGAAATCTTTCGTTGCTCAAAAGTACGAAGGTATTTCGTAAATAGTACGAAAGCCTTCGTAAATACTACGAAAGTATTTTGTAAATAGTACGAAACCTTTCGTAAATATTACGAAAGTATTTCGTAAATAGTACGAAAGCCTTCGTAAATATACGAAAGTATTTCGTGAACGCTACGAAAGTAGCTCAATTTTACGAAAGTATTTCGTAATACGTGCGAAAGATTTCGTAATATTTACGAAATATTATTTTGAGTGTACCACATGTGTGTCTGAGGCATTAGCTAAAGTTTAAATAATTTTTGATAAAAATTTAACTAGTTTAAAACCTCTTCTAACGAACCATTAAACCATTGGCAATAATAACACTCTGACAAAAATTGAGGGTTGTTGTTCAGGAGTGGAAAAAATTCCCACACAGAACGAAAGATCACTATCCATATAATAAAATCTCCAAACTGTTTTATTCGCTGGGGTCAAATTTTTTTTATTGCCATTTTAAGTTTGCAAAATTTTGTCTGAGTAATTTTTAGATAAAGAAAAAAAGGGTTAAAATTCATATCGTATACGAGCTTTAATTTCGTAGAATACTTTAACCTGCTAGCATCTCCACGAAGAGCTTGTTTTGAGCCCTATAAAGTGCGAAAAAATATTATTTTGAAAGTCGATAGAGGGTTAAAATATTATAGAAAATTAATCGCCATGATATTTTACTAGTGGTCTTTTCAGACAAAATCTTTTTTACAAATAACCAAAAAGACGATGTATTGTGGAACGATTTTTCGTCATCCCTTGTCAAGTTTAGTTGGGAAACAAACCGGTTTCGGCTAAAAGACCTAAACCTTAGGCTCTAGAGTTAGAACAAAGAATGCATACACATAACGGTCCATGACTCAAGTTATTCTACATTAAATCATCATTTTCCTTCTATGCCATAAGAAACATTCGTAGAACAAAATTGGTAATTCGAAGCGGGAATTGCTAAGGAACTCTATCAAGACAACGGATATTAAGATGCAGGTATTAGGGCAATGAACATTTTAATAAGCCTACAAGGACACTAACGTAAGTTACAATACAAGAAGAGAAAACAACTAACAACCACAGTAGTAAAGAGCTCAATTTGTTACTGGTGAGTTGAAATCATACTAAACATAGAAAGGGGGAGCATTGCTCTGAGACTTTCTGGCAAACTTCTAGTTCGAGTGATAAAGAAATTCCAAACCTCCAAATTCAATACGTTGTAAATATAAGTGCATCATGACTTAGCCCCCCTTTGGTGTTCTTAATTCGCGACAGTTATCAGGAACCAAAAGCAACCCTCATGTTTTATTATAAACGGCAAGGATCAACTAGATGATTAAACGCCAATTGAATTAGACAAGAAGAGAAAAACGGACCGGATAGAAGATTACATGAACAAATTTAATGAAAATATGGAAGATCGGCTAGACGGATGCCCAGATATATGAGCTTCTACTCTGACGAATGTAGTTTAGGTTAGGTTAGGTTAAGTTACAGTGGCTGCTAGTTTGCGCTTAGCACACTTAGGCCCCGAATGTCCCATTGTGATACTGCGTAGATACGAAGACCCCCCATACACGAACCATCGTGTGGGTTGCGCAAATCTTACAAGTTTTCTAAATTCCATTGAAGCTAGATTACTAAATTTGTAGACTCCTAATTCCTTCAGTCGCCATCGTAATCGTAATAGGGAGCATTCATCTTTTCTGCATGCTTCACCCTATCATTGGTGCAAGCTCGGATGTTCCGAGTGCGAGTAGACTCTTTGTCCGTCTGGCGTTCCAGTTAGGTCAGAAGAGCCTAGTATGGTTGCAAGCACTCAAACTATGTCACCTGTCATTTGCTTCTTTGAAGTACAACTCCTCCAGTGTGAGCTTATTGGTAGAGATGCCCTCTCTGGCAGCGGTCTCTCTGCTCAGCCATCTCATTTAGAGATCTGCGGCAATTTTCCACACTTCTGTATTTACATATGACAGTCCCAAGCGCTTTCAGTACAGTCTGGCTGGCTGTCTGAGAAGACGTAAAAATCTTTATATTTGATTTTCCTTGCCTTCAAGGAATCAGCCTCTTCCGCGTGAAAATACACTGCAGTGATCAGGTAAAATGGTATTTTTAGCCACCCCCCCCCCCCCCCCAATCAGCTGAAAAGACACCTCCTCCCACCCAAGCACTAAGCTTAGATCCATCGGTATAGATGTGGATAGCATTGTTTGGTAACGGAGAACCCCCGGGCCAGTAGATGGAAGTATGTCAGAGCCGAAAGGCAAGCCAATTGAAGAATCGTAATAGAGATAGACACACAAACGAAGAACAACAGACAAAGCTGAGGAAATTTCAACTTCGATTTCAAATTTAAATTCGCTACAATATCTATAACGCTGTGTCCGTATTTTCTATCCTTGAACTTTGCCATTACATAGTTTTTGTCGATAAACAAAATAAATAAAAACAAAAACTTGCAAAATGCACGTCGAAATATTTTTTTTGTTAAAAAAATTGTAAATTTTACTTTTTGCCATTTTGGCGCCTGTAAGTATGCAGCGTTTTTTTTTTTTTGTTGTGTGCATACATCGAATGCTAAAACAAAGCGAGCATACCAATAGGCGCACAACCTAGCACACACGTCCCTTTAAGCAAACACATTGGCACACTAAAAAGTCACGAATAGCAAAAGGAAGGCCAACAAAAGTTATTTTCTTGCAGACTTTCGAAATAAAAATTTAAAGGCAGCGCGCTTGAAGCAAATATCAAAAAAACATGAGTGATAGAGAAGGAGAGATAGAGAGTGTGTATAGTGGAAAACAAGATACGTGGCAAGAAAAATTGTGAGAATAAAAAAAACGAAATTATTCAACAACCGCAATTTCACTGCAATACAATAGCAATAGCTATAGCAATTTTTGCAGCATTCAAACATATGCTAAATTCCTTTTCCATTTATGTAATTTCACTTAGTTTCGTTTCACTGGCTTTTTGTAATTTGCAGCCTCAACTGCCAGATAATGCCACACTGTCACTGCGCTGTTACTGCTCGGCTGTGTGAGGCTGCCAACAAGCCAACAACAACAACGATGCACATACATACAAACATACGCCAAAACAATAGCAACAATTATGAGAGGATACGAAGCTACTCCAAGCGCACCAAGAGACTGCTTGGCAGAAAAATTAAAATTATTATTTTTTTGTTCTCAACAAATTGCTGAACGAGCATTGCATTGCACTGAGGTCTCCCTTAGCAACATCTGGCTGAGGCCACACGGAAAGTAAGAGTGGATTGGAAAGGGTTAATGGATGAGCAAAGCACACGTGCATGGGTTGGTAGATTTGGTCGAAATTTATCTTTGTTTCACAATTTATTGCTGCCTCAATCAGTGGCGTAGTAACGGGGGGGGTTTTGGGGACAAAAATCATACGCCAGAGTTTTTAAATTTATTTCAAACAGTTCTGTTGAAAATTTGACTCTCTTATTTTCGTTTAAAAATGTAAACAATTTTTCAATGAAAATCGCCTTAAGCAGGATTTTTAAGCTTATGGAAAAATCCGAAAAATCGTAGAAATTTCTAAAAGTGGATTAAAAATTTCAAAGCGCGGCCAGAATTTATAGAAGATTTTGAGGAGATTTCTAAGTGTACTGTTATTTAGCCAACCAATTTTAGTGTAAAAAGTGCTATTCTCAATGCTGTAAAAATTTCCGTCGATTTTAGTAATTTTTTTCTGTAGGGTATTTGCGTTATATGTACGTGAGACCGTTCCAATTAGAATTTCCGAAAAGCCAATGAAATTTTTCAAAAAGTTGAATGTTGCATATTATTATATTATAATTGAAAGAGCTGCAAAATTGCATACTCAAAAATCTTCTAAAAAAATGTAGCTTTATAATTCTTAGCCCCTTTTTATGATAAGTACTTCCTTAACTTTGAAAAATTGGAAATACTAAAAATACTGCCTAAAAAGTTAACAATAATCGCTGCTAAATATCTGGGTTACTTTCGAGCATCACCTACATTAACCAAGATATGCGTTAGAAATATAAACATTAAAATTAAATATAAAGCACAAAAAGAAAATTATTGTAGGTACATATGAAAAACCCTGTATCTAGTAGTGAAGTGCGGCTTTGTACGACGTAATTTTTTGTCGGCTAACTACTAATTATACTAGATATCATGTCCGAGGGTTAATTTGACTGAGTCTGACAGAGCAACATAACAAAACCAATTTTTAACATGAAAAAGTGTGATAATTTTTTTTAAATATCCCAACTTTAAAAGCTTAAAACTATAAACTTAGAATTATTGGAAACCAAGGATATTATTGAAAAGTGTTAATAATTACTTGAACCTTTCGGATTCATCACGATTACTTAAATGAAATGCTTTAAATAATAAATATTCAAGTTGAAACTAGCACTTAAAAATATGTAAGAAAAAAACAAAAAAATTAACTTCAGAACATCTGGGGCAAGTGCAGAGTATGGGGTCGGGAAAAAAGCGATGAATTATTGTTCCGCATTCTATTTCCAATATGTGGGTATGTTTTTTTTCTGTAATTGTAACAATTTTACAAAATTCAATTTTGGGCGCATAAAACTTGAAAATCTACCTATGCGCGTAGATTTCCAGAAGAGAATATGAGACTTACTTTTGAAGTATAGTTAAAGGCCCTTGGCAACTGACAATCTGGCATGTCAAGCAGTGTGTATGTGTGAGTTTTTTGTGTGTGTTAGTGCAATCGGCAGTCGTCGTGCTACACGTTCTTGTTCGGGCTCGCGTTGATGAGAATCAAATCTTTTAGATATTTGCTTCAATCACCCGACACTCACACATATGTATGTATACACTTCTTAACATTCCAGATTTTAAGTGGCCAAAGGCCTTAAGAGTTTGATATATGTATTATAAGCGATATTTGTGTACTAAAATGTTAAATTATAGTCTGAAAAAATTAAATTTCGCTAGCTTAGAGTGCAAACTGTGTAAGTCCACTTTTATGAAAAAGTGTATTTTTATGTAGAACGCTAGAAAAATCAAATACGCACCGCGCTAAACAAGTCTGAGATACTTGTCATATTTCTACTCGTTGTTATTCAGTGATACGCAAATTGTGTAAGTCCAAAATATTTATATGAACAGAAATTTTTTTTCATTTCGAATTTTTTTTTTCTTTTTTGTTTTTTGTCTCTCCTACAAAGTTTTAAAAAAAGGACTTACACAATTTGCATTCTAAGCTAGCGATTTTTATGATTTGTAAAACAAATTGTAGTTTTTTTTGGTAATTTTAATTTTGGTAAATTTTTTACATTGGCTGTGACCCCCCCCCCCCCCCGAAAAATTCTCTAGCTACGCCACTGGCCTCAATGGCCAGTCGAATGAGCGCTAGCTTCCTGATAGCGTGTTAAAAATTGTTAGAAAATTAAATTTCTGTTCAGCATTTTGTATATAAAAAAAAATTGCTTTATATACATATGTAAATTATTTTTCGCAAAAAATGATTTCATCCAATGGACGAAACTTAAAAAAAACTTTCAGAAAAGTATTAATACATTCTCAGTAGAAAAATCATGAGTCATAACTCAGAATTTATCTTTCTCTTGATGAAAGCCAGGAACTATTTATTTTTCGTCTATTGGATGAATCTTTGAAAAAAAGCGATTATTATTAAATTTCTATTCAGCATTTTGTGTATAACAACAAGTTTATTTATCTAAGCTATTTTTTGCAAAAAAAAAAATTTTTTTCATCCAATGGACGAAACTTAAGGAAAAACTATCAGAAAATGTTTAACTCATTCTCTGGGTAGAAAAAAACAAGAGTCATAACTGAGAATCTATTTTTCACTTGCTGAAAATCGAGAGGTATTATTTTTCGTCCAATGGATGTAACTTTGAAAAAAGCGATTAATTGACTTCTGTTCAGCATTTTATGTGTAACAAAGTATTGCTTTATTTGGAAAAAATGATTTCATCTAATGGACGAAACTTAAAAAAAAAAAAACTATCAGAAAAGTGTTAACATATTCTTGAGTCATAACATAGAATCTCTCTTTCCCTTGCTTAAATGCCAGTATTATTTTTCGTCCAATGGATGTAGCTTCAAAAAAAAAACACTTGTTATTAAATTTTTGTTCAGCGCTTTGTGTACAACAATCAAAAATTGCTTCATCTAAATTATCCAACATATTCCGACATAAATTTGTCTGTAGTCAAACTTTGTCTTTGAAATGTATCATATTTTCGTATATTGGATGTATTATTGTTTATAATAGAGTTTGCATCGGTTTAAAATAGCACGTTAAAAGTGCAGAAATATTAAAGGGCTAAATTTACGAGCATATTTGTCAATTTGAAATATTACATCCATTGGATGTATTTAATATATTTGTTTTATATTGACACTGAATTACTATACGTTTGAAGAAATTCATCTCGCTCGGGATAGTAAACAAATTAAGATTAAAAAATTGCATGCATTGGATGCATTTTACATATTTGTATTATACGAACACTGACTCACTATTCCTTTGAAGAGATGCATCGCTTCGGTATAAAAAAACTGCCTCATGTAAAATAGATCCACTCGATGTATCCAACGCTACATACAGCCATTGCTGACATGAGAATACTTTTTTAAATTGGTTTGTTGTAAAAAAAAACATGGAACATAAAAAAGCAAAACAAATCAACCCATAAAAAACACCAAAACAGTGGTGCTTTTAACAATTCACCCACTCTCTCAAAAACTTTGATTAATTTCTCAAGCGCCCACAAAAGGGTATTATTGTGTGCCTTTCTATTGTTGTTGTTTTTGTTGTTTTATTGAAATTAAAACGACCTTTGTGAACAAGATAATTAAAAGGCATTGTACATTTGTCACGAGAGAAACCCTTAAGATGCTGCGACACACATACAAACAAACACACACAAACACAATTCCAAAGGCACATAAAATATGAGCATAGAAGCTGCTGGACTGCTTCTTGCAATTCTTTAATTTTTAATTAATTTATTTATTTTTTTTGAACTTTGCTACAGCTCTGCTATTGTTTCGGGACCAAATTAATGGCAGTCGACGAGGTTCAAGCGTACAATGCAATCCCGGCATTACCGGCGATCGCTCTAGCTAAGTGAATGTGTCTACTTGAAGCTCTAGTACCAGCACAAACACACACAAACAAAAAAAAAAGCAAACAAAGGAAGAAATAAAGAAATATTTATGAGTAGTGCAGACAAAAAAAACAAAGAGGCATAATAAAATAGAAAAATTGCAAAAGCATTGGGAGGCACTAAAAATGCAAAAGAATAATAGAAATGGGGAGAATAATTTAAGATGAAGAAGAAGCAGAAGAAAAAGGACACTAGGAAAGCACACAATCACACAATTAAATGCAAAACTAGCATCACAAGCAGCTTGAAACAGCTTGAGCTGGCGAAAGAATTATAAGAAGAATATTCAAGAATTCGCTGCCTTACTTATTATGCACGAATAATCGTGCCTCCTGGCACCTAGTAAGTATGTCTAGGTGTTCTTGCTTTTGTAAGGAGGCACAATCACATTCAAGCACAGGGCCGCGGAGAGGGGGGGCAGCCAGGGCAATCGCCCTGGGGCCCGGAAGGCTTTTGGGGGCCCAGAAAGGCAAAGCAGTATTGACAGTACTCGAACTAGGATTTCATAGATACATACATAGGTATTTTGCTGCTACAAGAAATTGTTTTAAAATTGAAGTGTTTAACTTAACCAAATCACCAAACTAAAATTATAAGCATCCAATCAAATATTTACCTTGTTTATACATGGGCAAATCCTAGAAAAGTGAGTTGAAATTGAGGAAAATCGACTTTGATTTAGAGTTTACAAAGTACCGCGATTGGTAAGGTGGTGAACCAAGCTTCTCAGAAATATTTACATTTTAAATGAAAAATGTTTAAATTGATTTCAAATTATATGATTATAAAGAATTTAAAAAATTATTAAAAAAAAAAGTACCATTTTTTATCTACTATTATTTCCATGATTTTATAGTTAGATACTGGAGTTATTACCTGGAACAAGTGCAAGAAGGATTAAATAAACTGTACCTAAGATTTAGTTA
Source organism: Urophora cardui (assembly GCA_960531455.1). Taxonomy (NCBI): domain Eukaryota; kingdom Metazoa; phylum Arthropoda; class Insecta; order Diptera; family Tephritidae; genus Urophora; species Urophora cardui. The sequence goes on along the minus strand of OY482674.1, from coordinate 110,604,499 downwards.
CTGCTTAGCTGTAATACATATAATTTCTTGCTGAAAATCTAAATAGGAAAATGAAACGTAAGTGACGCAAAAACCTAGAAAAGTTACCTTAATTTCAAAACCGATCTTTCAAATTAGCTCATATCTTGAAGTTTCTTTAAAATTTACCTGTCAAACAAATCTGCATCATTTAAAACTTTATACTTAAGCCATTTTTTAATTATTGCCATTTAAAAAGTGAAACGTAAGTGACGCCAAGTAAAAATAGTGTTAATTTTTTTGACGATCGAGTAGCCACATAAAGGGAAAGCATAATGCTAGATACCGAACGTGAGAGGATGTTCAAGCCAAAAACACACAAAACCCCAATATAACACAGAAGCAGTATAAAGAATAAGCCCTCTCTGGGTTAAGAGGTGGCAAAAGTGAAATACGTATTATATTTGTGCTTGAAAAGATATACCTTTTCATACAATATTCAAAAATATAAGTGTTTGCGTATGAAGATGCTGAATTTTTCAATATATGTAATTATATTAATGGATATTTGTTGGAAATTTTAACTGAAATACCATATGGCTCATTGTAGACCTAATAAAACCTCATTTCTGTAACAAATTTACGGTGTTTGAAACGTAAGTGACACTGATCATCTCCAATATGTTTATAAAAAATTAGGGTGGGAGAAAAAAAAACATTTTTCGGTCATCATAATAGCTCTGTTCAATAACAAAAAATTTTTACGAATTTTTCGTAAAAAATGACAGCTCTCTATATGAAAATAACAGTTTTTATGAAAAATTCGTAACAATTTTTTGTTATTGAAACAGGTATTTTCTTAAATGAATGTTATTTTTTTATTAGATTGAGTTTATTTTTTAGGGGGGCCCGTAAACGCGAACTGTCCCAGGGGCCCGGCTCGGCTCTCTGCGGGCCTGTTCAAGCACACTTGCATATATGTGTTAATGTGTATGAGTGTGCTTCATGCGAGCAGGCGTGAACTTTGAAAGTGCTTGCTTGCGCCTTCTTGTGCAAAGCCTTGACCGATTTAACGGAAAACGGCGTACATCAGCATTTGCATTTGGATATGAAGATTGAGTTTGAGGTGGCAAAGACGTGCCTATTCTTTTGGATTCATATTTTAAACAATATGTTAAATAAAATGAAATAAAATAAAATAAAATAAAATAAAATAAAATAAAATAAAATAAAGAAAATGCAATAAAATAAAATAAAATAAAATAAAATAATATAAAATAAAATAAAACCAAATAAAAAAAAAATAAAATAAAAAATATTTAATAAAATAAAATTTAATAAAATAAGATAAATTAAAATATAATTAAATTAAATTAAATTAAGTAAAGTAAAATAACAAATATAAAATAAAATAAAATAAAATAAAATAAAATAAAATAAAAGAAAATAAAATAAAATAATTAAAAAAATTAAATTAAAAACAAAATGAAATAAAATAAAGTAAAGTAAAGAAAATGCAATAAAATAAAATAAAATCAAATAAAACACAATAAAATCAAAAATATTTAATAAAGTAAAATAAAATAAAACAAACTAAAATAAAATAAAATAAAGTAAAATAAAATAAAGTAAAATAAAATAAAATAAAGTAAAATAAAATAAGATAAGATAAAATAAAATAAAAGGAAATTTAATAAAATTAAATTAAAAAAAATAAAGCAAAACAAAGCATCATAAAATAAAATAATGCAAAATAAAATAAAATTAAACAAAAAATACAAAAAATAAAATAAAATAAAATAAAATAAAATAAAATAAAATAAAATAAAATAAAGAAAATATAATAAAATAAAATAAAATAAAATAAAATAAAATAAAATAAAATAAAATAAAATAAAATAAAATAAAATAATATAAAATAAAATACAATAAAATAAAATAAAATAAAATAAAATAAAATAAAATAAAATAAAGAAAATGTTATAAAATAAAATAAAATAAAATAAAATAAAATAAAATAAAATCAAATAATATAAAATAAAATAAAATAAAATAAATTAAAATAAAATAAAATAAAATGAAATATAATAAAATAAAATAAAATTAAATTAAAATTAAATAAAATAATATAAAATTTTAAACGAAATAGATAAACTAAGATGCATTTTATTTAACTTGTTAGAGCTAAAAAATTTGTTAAACACTTCATGAGTTGGGCTTGTCCATCTCCGCCATCTCGCCAATCCTGAAACATCCGCAGGATGTATTTGTTACTTTAATCCAAATTATTTTTTTACACGGTTAAAATAAAATTTTTTTTATACTTTTCATCCATTGTATGTATTTATGAAAATACGATATGCATATGCAAATTATAAAATAATGTAGTTTAAAGTATATAGAACATATACGAAATAGTTTCATTGAAGTTTACATATGCACATATATTTTTCATCAATTGGATGTACGAATAATAATATAATTTAAATAAAAAAATATTGCCAGATGAACAAAAAAAGGTGCTTTGTTAAAAGATACATTGCGCATAAATTGGTTGCGTTATTATTAAAAAAAAATCTCATCCAAAGGACGTATTTAGGTAGTTCGTCGAATTCATAAGCTACAAAACTATTTACCTTAACAGTTATAGTTGTTATTGAAGGGTTATCTAATTTATGTGCTTTATATTTGTAAAATATTTTATTTAATAAATTTTATTTATATTGTTCAATTGAATTGTCGAAAATTTTCATTCTATATTTTTTATAAAATTAATAAATATTTTAAATAATAAATATTTTAATTTATTTAATTTAACGAGCACAGGCCCACATTTTTGCGAGTGCGCAAGTTCGAGTCTTGGCAGAAGCAAAAGTAACCTGGTGAGTCTTAGAGGGGGATCTAAGGTGAAACAGCTGTAGTTACATCCATGCTTAAAAAGTTTTTTTCTAGTTTCTAAAAAATATAAAAAATAAAAATAAATAAATATTTTAAATAATAAAAAAATAGTTGTATAACCAACTATAAACCTCTTAAAATGAACACACATTTGTATTTATGTACGTTCATATACATATTTGAGAGATCAAATGCATTCATTCAAACGATGTATTTCCATTTTACATATTTTTTTAATTATTCGTAATTTTTTTTTTAATTTTAAGAATTAAAAATTAAAAAAAAATGTTTCTTCAATTGTGAATGGAAGGCATAAAGAATACATGGCCACCCAATGGCTCCAGTGACTCCGTTTGTCTCCCAACAACAAGCAAATCAATTTCGACAGAATAATACACATTTCTTTTTTTCACAGAAATCGTCGTCGCGAGCACTCAAACCTAACGGTCCAGCTTCGACCGACATTCATTGTGTAGTTACGCCTTCATACATACATACATATGTACATATGGTTGTACATTTATATCTGCTACCTCGTTCATGTTGTTTAGCAAAATATTTGAATGCCTAGCTGCAGCATATCTATACATATGTATGTATGTAGGTACATTGTACATTTGTTCTTTTCAAAACGACATCTAAGAATAGAAAGTGCTCATGGGAGTATGATTTCTTTTATGTATGTTGTTGCAATAAACCGTTATTTGGCAAAATAATATTTTTATAACTCCGAGAAGAAGGTTGTTGCAATTTTTATTGTTGTTGTCGTGTGGCTCCCTTATGCTTAATTTGTGGCCACCTATGGCATAAAGCATTGGGTGAGTTTCTAAGACTGAGCTGTTGTGCAACTGTTGAGTGTTTGTCTTAGAAACGCACTGTTGAGTAATTCCGCTCAGCTCAATAGTTGGCAACTTTTCGCCATTTTTTGCATCACAAATTTTCTTCGCTACTTGAGCTCAACATGTTGTGTAAAGCCAGACAGCTGATAAATTCATCAAACCGTTTCTAAGACGTAGCTGTTTAACTCAACTGCTACACAACTGTTGGCAACTGTTCAGCTCAACAGTTGCGGAGCAGCTTTTTCTTAGAAACTCACCCATTGTTGCAGTTTAGCAATTTCCATGATTACTCCGAAAATCATTAGAGAAAAGTGTTTGGATTCCATGGCATAGTAGCGACGAATTATTGTGAATATTTTTATTTCTATTTACTATCTATTTTTAAATTTTTTTGTTAAAAAAAAAGTATTTTTTTTTATTATTTATTTCATTAAAAAAATATGTATATGCATAGATCTTAATTTTTTAGCTGGAGCTCTTTTCAGTGAAGCAAAAAAAAAGGAACCAAATATATCCCAAAACCCCTTTAATATATCAATTTTGTTTATCAGCTGCGCTATGATTTATGCGTCTGTGTGGTGCTTTTTTTTTGATTTTCTTCTTTTTATTTTAAATTTTGTTATTTTTCACATTTGTTGTTTTTTTTTTTGGTTGTGCACTGGCGCACAGTGCTTCGTCTCCATATAGTGAATCGGCAAAATTAGGGGAGTAATCGCAGAACAATGAAATTTTGTGTACAGACATAAAATAATATATATAAGAAAAAAACGAAGTTTTGGCAAAATCGATGCAAGGACATGACTACCTCCCATATGTCCTTGATTTTAAAGTTGTGATTTCAGCTTCAATTTCAATCAGAATTAAATCAAATTTGGTATATATTTATAGAATTATGCTTTTAAACTAGGTTATAAGTTTCGTTCTTTTATGTGAAAGGATATAACTACCTCCCATATATCCTTAATTTTAAAATTGTGATATCAACTTCAATTTCAAACAGAATGAAATGAAGTTTGGTATAATTTATAGAATTATGTCTTTAAACTAGGTGGTAAGTTTTGTCCTTTTATGTCCAAGGACATGGCTACCTCCCATATATCCTTTTTTACAAAAAGTAATTTTTAGCTTAACGTGTCATCACAATACATTACAAAACTAACTGTAACATATATAATTACCGTTTTAAAATCAAGGATTGACTACTCCCGTTATTTATTGCAAAAAATGGTTCTAAAGGAAATTACTTTTAAATTTGTTCAGAAAATATGTTGGTTGTTATAGTTTAATACACTATTTTATTGCAAAATGTTAATATGATTTTGGCACATATCAAATTGTAACTTTTAAAAGCGCAATATTATTAGAGTTAACATAGAAACAATTTTTTATTATAAAATTTTTCCACTTAAAAAATAAAATTTTTAGGGTGTTAAATAAAGTACTAAATTAGCGATTTCCGGCATAATTTTTGAACCTTTTTCTTTTTTGGTAGCAAGACCTCCCAGCATAGAATCGAAAATTAAAATAAAAAAATAGTCGTTTTTTCTTGTTTTTTTTTTAAATTTTGTCAAACTTTGTAAAATTTTATGTGTCTCACCTAAAAAAGTTAGTATTACATGTATGTTTTTTTGTTACTATTTGTCACATATTAATAAAAACTGTATATTTTAACATAATTAGGCTAATTTCCTATAGCATGAGAGAAAAAATAACTACATACATTAATTTTGCTAAATTTTTTCCATACCATATATATAAGGTTCTGCAAAATTTTTTAAAATTTTAAAAATATGGCTTTACAAAATCGTACAATTTCTACATTTCCGGCAAAAAACGATGCAATTTTCTTACAGATTCTACTAGAACACTTCAAAGTTAACCAAATTCGCGAATAAAAAAATAGTCGTTCTTTTTATTTTTTTGTTTGACTCTATCAAACTTTAGTAATTTTTTGAACTCCAATAAAAAAGTCGCAAATGTTTCGATGAAACTAGTCACCTTTCTGAAATAAATCATTTATCGAAAGTTATTTCAGCTATTAGGGCATATAATGGTAAGCAAATGTGATAAGTTTCAGAGTTATCCGATTTAAAATGAATTTTTGGCAATTTTTTTTGTAACACACTAAAAATCGTATTACCTTAAAACAGTTTTGCCTCAAAATTGTACTGACTTTAGCGACCTCTATTGGCAACAAAAGCATGAGATTATAAATTCTACTTATATATTTATTCCAGGTGATATGTTAGCTTCACAAAAATATATATTACTTGAATAAATTACGCAGTTTATTTTATCTTAATTTTGTCTATGGGACGAAGCACTGTGTGGCGCGTCCATTGCTGTCAGTAAAGTTTTGCTTTTGCTACTCTAACAAAAAGTTACCAATGCCACAAGCACAAAATAACTTGCAAAATTTATGCATCGACCACGACCAGAGCCAGACATTAATATTTTTGTATGTAGCAAAACTGAAAAAATTCACATTGGCATCTCTTTTTGATTTTCGAGCGAGCTGTGGCAGCGCAAATGGGAAAAATGTAAAATATTTACCTATATGTACATGGAACATGGAAGGTATAAAAAATATTTATAAAAAAATGAGTAGGACACCGCTAAGCTTCAACTTGTTTATTGCTGTCGCCTAGAGGACATTAAAGCGCCTGCAAATATGCAATGATTTATAGGTAGTATATTTTGTTGTAGCTGTTAAGTAATATTAAAGCTTAATGAATTATTGAGAGCATGAAAACAAAGGAATTATGAATGTCTCTGTTTAGTTTTGATGGAAATGATAAATTTAAGGCTTAATTGCAATTAATTTACTTAATTTTGTTTTCTTGCTTACTTAAATTCGAATTTAACTTAAAATAAAAAAAAAATTAAAGCGTGAATAACGAGTATTCATGAACATTGATGTGTAAACTGTTTCGAAATCGGATATTTATTCCCTTTTCCTTATTCCTTTTTTTCCTGGTTTTCTATGGATTAAAATGCGACTATAGTTTTTGTAATTTTTGTTGTAATTGTGACAGCTACTATTTTGTTGTTTTTGTTTGTTTTGGTTTTTGGTTGTAAAATTTTGATTTTTTATTTTCTTTTGTTTTGTATTACTCAGAAACATGTAAGATCATCAGAGTCCACGTTTGACCCATATCTGGAGACCCGGCCTAGGAATCATAAAGAGTAGAGCTCCGTATAGAAGTCCTGCTCAACACTTTTCATTTGATACCAATATTACTCAGAAATATTCCGGGTTAATCCGGGGTCACATTTTGACCCATATTTGGGGACCCGACCTAGGACTCATAAACTGAATAGAGCTCTATGTGAAAGCCCTGCTCAACTCCTTTTATTTGATACCAATATTGCTCAGAAACATTCAAGGATCATCCGGTCCTCATTCTGGCCCATATCTCGGGACCCGACCTAGACATCATAAAGAATAGACATCCATGTAGTATCCCTGCTCAACACCTTTCATTTGATACCAATATTGCTCAGAAACATTCAAGGATCATCCAGGGCCCCATATCTCGGGACCCGACATAGGAATCATAAAGAGTAGAGCTCCGTGTAGAAGATCTGCTCAAAACCTTTCATTTGATACCAATTTTGCTCAGAAACATTCAAGGATCATCCGGGTCCTCGTTTTGACCCATATCTGGAGACCCGGCCTAGGGGTCACAATTAAAAGAGCTTCATATCGAAGTCCTGCTTAAAACCTTTCATCTGATACCAATATTGTTCAGAGACATTCAAGGATCATCCGGGTCCTCGTTTTGGCCCATATCTCGGAACCCGAACTAGGAATCATAAAGAGTAGAGCTCCCTGTAGAATCCCTGCTCAGAACCTTTCATTTCATACCAATTTTGCTCAGAAACATTCAAGGATCATCCGGGTCCTCGTTTTGACCCATATCTGGAGAACCGGCCTACGAGTCACAATGAAAAAAGCTTCATATCGAAGTCCTGCTCAAAACCGTTCATTTGATACCAATATTGCTCAGATGCATATCCATACATGTTCAAACAGGTTGGCCCTTTTTATTTTGCCTATTTGTCGCATTGTTGCAGAAAACAACAACAACAGCAACGAAGCGAAGCGAAGCGATATTTGCATTTGCACGACTATGCATGCAAGCATTTGTAAGTACATGCCTAGCTACCTACCTGCCACCGACAATGCCAAGGTCATTTACGGCTTACGCATTTACATGTTTACGCGTAAACTTTACCTGTTTTTCGAAATTACTCGTAGCTACAGCAAAGATGTTTACACATCAAAAAAGTTAACGAATATGAGGTAGGTACTTCAGTTCAAGCATATTATTCTATAACATACAGATTACATACCTTTCATCAAATTTAGTAACACCTTTTCACTGCTTTCACTTATCTGAAAAGAAAAATCAGATTTAAAAACATTATTTCAATTTGATGTCATTATTTATACATACGTATTAGTTGAAAATATCAAAAACTATTTTTAAAAAAATATCGGTAAATAAGTCGGCACATGCTGTGAACGAAGTAGGAATATGAAAACTACTTCTCTATACTAAACGTCGAGTTTTTAAAATTCTATTTTTATAATACACCCTTCTGAGTAATTGTGTTCAGGGTTATTTTAAATATATCTATGTGTATGTGTAACTATTTTTAACCCAGAAGAAAAGTTGTCAAGCGCTTCCCTTAATAAGGCATTACAGAACGGCTTCTAATCAACAGCAATGTTCATCTCCGCATTGCTGCAAATAGGGCGCTTCCAGTGCTCCTTCCCGCTCTGAAAAAAATACCCGTAGTTAAACCAACAACTTTCGGCTGTTGAATCTCCGTCTTTGATTCAACAGCAAAAGTATTTGTTTTTACAGCAAAGTTTTTGATCCAACAATTTATTCAAAAACGGGCGTTGTTGATTCAAAAACTTGCTTGCCTTTAAAAAATTTTTTGTGAGAAAATATTTTTTTGTGAGAAAACCAACAAAAAAAATAATGATGGAGAGAAGATGAGAACAAAAATCCAAACAAAAGTTTATTTTTAGCAACATTTTTCTCCCCGTTGTTGATTTAAAGGCAAACGTATTTGACCCAACAGTTTCCATTGTAAACAAAACTAATGGGAAATTTTTTCTTTAAATTTTGTTTTTACAATGATTCAAATAATTCATGGATTCCTTTTTAGGAAATGGAAGTATAAATAGGTTACTACAATTCAATATAATGTTGAATGTTCCACTATGTGATGATTGGATAGAATTTCAGGTTGATGTCATGATTCGAATCCGGAAGAGAATATAAAATAAAGAAGAAAAATCAGAATAAGAAATAAAGATAGCAACCAGTGAATGATAAGAAGGAGAGAAGAATAGGAGAACAAGCGGAGGCTACATATTTGCAGTTGGGACCCGGGCGGAGATAAGATGAAGAGTAAAATGCAAACAAAAATTTATTTTTAGGTGAAAATTTTTTCCAACAATCTCCGTTTTTGACTTAAATCAACAACGCTCGCACCTTTGAAACAATAACGGAGCGTTGTTGGGCACATTTCAACTGCGGAAAGTAGTTGATTTAACAGCGAAAGTCTTTAGATTTACAACGTTTTTTTTTTTCAGAGCGAGGAAGCGAATTGGGAAGGAGTAAAGCAAATGACGAACAAAAGCTAGTCATATATGTAAGCAAGGCCTTGCTTTTTGGCTCATTTAATACAAAAAATAATTAAAAAAACAATCGAGATGGTAAGGTCTTACCGACACCGGTGAAGAGCTGAGCAGAGGTTCTATAATCTCTTCTAACTCCTTCCTTTTACTACTGGGAAGTTATTTTCTTTGATAATGAAGAAGTAAACTGTGGCATAAATAAACGTTGAGCATTGGGCTCTAATGGTCTACGGCGGGCCATAATACTTAACGCGTTTTCGATTCTGGTATAACAAGTTATCTTTTCATTACCCCTTTGTGTACACGGCGAGCTTTGTTGAATCTAAAGTTTTCGCCATACAGGAGGCCTAAAAGATTTTACTTCCAGCGGAAAGTGTTTTACTTCCAGCGGAAGTTTCAGTCACGGAAATAGGATAGGAATTTTCTCGGATGGTCAGGTGGCTCTGAAGGCTCTGGAATCTATCAGGGAAATGGAATGGCTGATGAGTTGACCCGACAAGACTCGGCTCTTGACGTCGCAGAGGCGGATGATGTGCTTGCGCCTCTGTGGTTCATCAAGAGCAGAATCTTTTGGCACTGGTTTGAGGAGGCTAAAACCAGACCTGGGTAATATCAAGTACCCGTGCGACTTGTGACAAGTACATTTTAAAGCTGGGTATCCACATCATAAGAAATTGCTCAAAAAAAAATTGGCATTTATTTCTTAAGTAATTTTGACGTTTCATTTTTTCTTGAAGAAATATATACAATCGTATATATTTCTTGGCAGAACCAGCGTTGCCAACCCCAATTTTCGTCAAAATTTGTAATAGATTTTCTTGTGGAGTGGATACTGCCTAAAGAAAATTTGACACAAGAAAATTTCTTGACTATTTCTTGAGCGTTTTTTTATATGGAGTTTTAGCATTTCTTGTGATGTGGATACCCGGCTTAAAGGAATTGTACTGGTACTGGTACTGCCATTCCCAAAATTTTTAAGTACAAGTACAAGGAATTGAAAAATAATTGAAGTTTTAGCAAATACTTCAAAGTATTTGAAAAGAATTGAAAGTACTTGAAAAGAATTGAAAAATGTACTTGAATCGACTTTTCAATTCTTTTCAAATACTTTCAATTACTTACAATCTTGAAACCAATATTTAAAAAAAAATTACAAAAATAAACGACATTTCATATTTTTTATTTAACAAAATGCATTTGATATTTAACATAAATAAATAATTAAATTTAATTTAAAACAACAAAAAATATTTCAACATAAATAAAATTATAAGAAAAAATATAACGTATCTTAATCCTAAATATCTAGAAAAACTGTCGAAATTCGACAGTAGGCGCACTCTAGTTTTTTTTAAATATTGGTTTCAACTTGACGTTCCGTCGTCGATTGTAAGTAATTGAAAGTACTTGAAAAAAATTGAAAAATCGATTCAAGTACATTTTTCAATTCTTTTCAAGTACTTTCAATTCTTTTCAAATACTTTGAAGTATTTGCTAAAACTTCAATTATTTTTCAATTCCTTGTACTTGTATTTGTACTTGTACTTGAATATTCTGAAAGTACTTAGAACGGACTAATTACTTCAAGATCAAAATATAAAGTATTTATGTACGTAATAGTCCAATTACTACTCAGTATTACCCAGGTCTGGCTAAAACCAAGTAGAAACGGTTGCAGACCTCGCCTTTTATTAAAAGATTTCTTTTTCGTACATATGTAAATATTTATGATGCGACTACTTTACTGTAAAGATTTTTCTAGTCTTTTCACAACAAGCTTACTATTACGAGTACTTTGTAATTATTTCAAAGTAATATTTAATTTATTACTTACAATCGTTTTATAACTTAAATTTTTCTACTTCGAAAGAACATGCAAACTAGTGACTTTTGTGGTTTCATAAATGCAAACATAAAACCTAGGCAGATTTTCAGCATTGCATTCCAACATATACATATGTATATACATCCATAATATGTGCATATGTATACAGAAAAAAACTGCGCATAAACGAATCAAATTAAATATAAGCGCAAGGGTAAAATTTTAATATAATCAGCCATAAATATCAACTAAATAATCCCACTGTAAATTTCCATATACACATAAGTACTTAAGCGCTCTTAAAATCATTGTTTACTAGCGGGCTACCGAAACTCATATTTATATTGTTCCAACATGAAAGTTACATATCGCAAATCCCAAAACAAATACATTTTTATTTATGTGCAAGTGCGTTTATCGTAAATATTGCAATTAAACGATTAAATCTGATTTCTGAACTCATTGAATACTCGTACTCAGCACTAGACATTTTTTTATGAATGAATTGTTTGTTCGTTAGTAATTAAAGTGCACTTTAATACTTACAGCAATTAGGTTAAGAAAAGAAACGAAAAAAAATTAAATACACATTAATTGCAATAAAAAGTAGGCGTTATGGAGACTATGGTTTAGCCTGCGTGCTAAGGGTAAGCAACAGCCGTATTAACGTAAGCATAGAAGAGCACTTTATCAAAGGCTTCCTTTTTAATGCGAAATAACTTCGCTCTGCAAGTCAAAAACTGATTTAAAAACTAATTATGCTAATGCATAAAATCATTTTTATTATGCACATCCTTCAACTGAGAATAATTTAGTCAAGTAATACTTCACGCATGTATGTATGAAGGTATTTTAACATAAACATATGCGCATTAATAAGTACCTAAACTTTGCTAATTATCTCAAGCAATTCGATTTGCCCAATTAGTGAATGGAAATAGAGGTGAATGAAGCAAAGTGATTTTACTCGTATTTTTGGTATGAGTATGGATCGTATAGTGTATTTTAGCTGCATGCTATTGAACGTTATTTGCAATAGCTCTTTATACCGTGAAATGCTGCTAACAATAAGGTCCAAGGCAATTAGTTTGGAATTTTTCAAATCACAGCTTACAGAGTTTGATTCTTAGGTACGGATCAGAAATGCTTAAGAAGAAGACTAGTGATAGTTGTGAACGATCGACATTAGACTCAGGATTTCAGGAAGTTTGAGAGCGTTTCATGTTCCTCGTGGTTGTTGTTGATGATCATAATTTTTACAGATAGTTGATCTAGAATTTCTTTGGCCCAGATTGGGAAATCTACATACGAAAACAAGCGCTTTAAAATTTTTTTACGAAATCTGGCAATTAAAAAATTCTGTACCAAAAGTAGCACTTTCAACATTTGGCTGACGAAATATGCTTAAATTTTTTACACAGAAGTTATCTCTGAAATCAGAAGGAACAACAACCTACCGGCGAATCATTGTCCATCATGACAATGTAAGCGCTCACACAGCACGATGAACTGTAGAGTTTTTGACCGGTAAAAACATCCAATTGATGACTCATTGCCCATATTCGGCTGGTTTATCGTCCAATGACTTCTTCCCATTTCTACATATAAAAATGCGTGGCGAGCGCTTTTCATTTAAATCACATCACAGCATTTAAATCAGTTCTTTTTGAGCTATGTATGTATCTCGCATTTGCCGTTCGGTGCCGACATAAAACTGTAGATCCATCCAATTAATACGAGAAACAAAACTAAAGGAACACGCCTTGAATTGGAAGAGAAGCTTATACTGAGATATATCCGCGCCAGTGTATTATTATTATATTTGTACATTATAGTATAATCAATAGATAAGATTAGGATACCATAATATGTACACGCAGAGAAAAACTATTGTAAAATGAACTTAAAATCTTATATACTTAACTCAACTTAAAACTTAGGTATAATTTACTTACTAAGTTTTTCGTCATCTTAACGAAAATAGTTTAGTAAAAACTTGGCAAACTTTCATCTTGGGTAATTTTTACAAAGACTTGTTTAATTTTTCCAAGTTAGCTTAGGCAATTTTCTAACCAAAATACTTCGTCAGCTTATCCCCTGTAACTTGTGTAATATTCATGCCTACACTCAGGGAAAAACAGCACTTTTAAACCAAACCATTTTTATTTTAACAATGAAAATTTTTAAATTAAAAATGAAATTTTTGAATTAAGAATGAAATTTTTGGAGTAAAAATGTATTTTGATTTAAAAAGAAACATACTTAAATTAAAAATGAAAATGAATTTTGGTTCAAAAACTCGCTCTTTGTTCAAAATTTTTTTTGTGAGAAAAGATTTTTTTGTGAGAAATCCAACAAAAACAATAATGAGAATCGATTTTTTTTAATTTTGTTTTTACAATGACTCATATAATTTATGGATTCTTTTTTAGGAAAAGGGAAGTATAAATAGGTTACTACAATTCAATATAATGTTTAATGTTCCACTATGCGATGGCGTTGGAGTAAATTTCAGGTTGATATCATGGTTCGAAACCGGAGGAGAATATAAAATAAAGAAGAAAAAGGAGAATAAGAAATAAAGATAGCAAACAGTTAAGGCGAAGTAGAAAAGAAGAGGAGAACAAGCTATATTTTTGTAGTTGAGAATGCCGTTGGATACAATTTCGAATGCGGAAGAGAATATGAAATAGAGGACACTGCAGCGTTTTTTTTTTCTCATAGTGCTTAAAATAAAAATAAACATTTTTAAATTTAAAATGTGTTTTCTTGATTTAAAAATTTTACAATGAACATTTTTAAAATAAAAATGTTGGTATTTACATCACTTTGTAAATACGTTTTTGCCCATTTTAAGCACGTTTTCATATGTGTGTGTCCATAAAACAAACTCACTTTCGCTCGTTGTCCATTGCGGATTGGGGCACCTTCTTTCTCTTCGCATTCACTGCTTGCTATAATTTGTGCTCTCAATTATTTTATATTCTTCTCTGGTTTCGAACCATGACATCAACATGACATTCAGTCCACCGACGTCATATAGTGGGACATTCAACATTATATTCCTTGTTTCTTGATGCGTTTATACTTACCTTTTTACGAAAAAGCATCTATGAATTACAACTCACTTATATACGTATGCAAAGCGACAATTAACAAGTTGGATATTTCATAGTGGATACGAATTGAGAGAGCTTATGCTGTCTTTGCAAAAACATATATTAATGAAAACAGCCACATGTGTTACAACGTTTGGAGCAGAGGGAATGAGAGCATAACAACAGAGAACTTAGAAAACCCAACAAAAAAAATCTTGTTGAATTACCAAGGATGGGCATTTTTCAACTACCACTCAAATTGAGTGGTAGTTAAATCCTGATTTTAACTAGCACTAAATTTGAGTGGTAGTTAAATCTCGAATTGATATTTCACTACCACTCAGGTTTGAGTGGTAGTTGCAGACTGAGTGCACTCAAAATTAGTTGAATCATGCCCAACCCTGTGAATTACACTATGTCTTGGGTAAAAAATCAACTAAGCTTTGTTTTCCAAGGCAGGCTGTAAATTTGTTGAGTTGTACAAGCTTCTTGGGCCCCATAAAATCTTTTTAACTAACTCAACTTTGTTGCATTTACTATAGTTTTTTCTCTGTGTATAGAAATATGAGCATTCAGACTGTGAAAAGAGCATTCTAACTATTAGAATTCTTTCAACCGAGATGGTACTTTCTTCATCATTCTATTCAACTACAAACTATCATCTACTTGCAATAAGGCGTTTATAAATAGTATGATATTGCTTTCCAATTTCTTTTGTATAAACCAGACATGTTGTATGCAGTTTATCTGAGTGGCTTTCAACCATTTATGTACCAAACAATATTTGCATATATAATATTTAGCACAGATCGTATAAATATATGCGAATGTTTGTAGATACTCAAATCAGCATGTGCATATTTAAGGTATGCTGCAATAATTTATGCATTCAGGTAGATTTGTACATATGTATATTTATAGCTATGCAAACACTTCTACTTCTTCTGCAGATGCAAACTCACTTACTTGCAAGAAGCAATAAATAAATATATTCACCAACTGCCCTACTTACACATCTGCGGCAGATCTATGGAAAATCAACATACCAAAAGCTCACAACTGCATAACGATAGAAGATGTAGTAGATGATTGTTGTTACATACAAATGTATGTATATACATATATAAGGTGAGGAAAAAGGTATTTATAATATTTTCTTTTTTACTAAGATCCTTCTAACTTTGTTTCGTGTTCTTCCAGAAACTTTACTTTGTGGATGCAGAGTTTTTAGGGAAGGGTCTCCCAGACCGTCGTAGAGTCGCATACGATATTGTTTGTCTTTTGCTAGAAGTCGCAAGTCACTAGTCTTCGACCTCGTGTTTGAAACTTTAGCTCTATACAAATATTTTCTAAACAAATTAGTATTTAACTCAGTAATTGGCATATGGAAATTTTAAGATTATCGAAGTTTTATTTAGCAGTTTCTAGACTAGCAAGCAGCATTGAAATATGTTTGGTTTCTTCGAAAACAATTATGAGCAAATATCAGGGGCACAGCAAGTGTCGTCAAGAAGCACAATTGGGCTATGGCCTGCCTAATGCTAAGTTAAAGGCGTACAGTCTTATTGAATACGTTTGATGGGAGAAAGGTTGTGAGCAAGTGTTAGATAAAATCTCGCCCCGTACTCAGCTGAATCCGGTTAAAAATATATTCTAGCCAGCCTTGAAAAAGGTGGCCGCTATGTTGTTTTTGTCGCAGAGGACATGTGGACTTGCTTAGCTGCATCATTATCGTGCTGTTTCGACAAGTTTGGGCCAGAGGGAGAGGAGTAGTAAGTAGATGCGTTGGTTTCAGGGACTCTCTGCATGCCAAACATTTATGTATACGTTCGTACGTTTAGTATACTTAATGGAATGGAATTGTGGTAGGCCGGGAAAATTATGTCTTTGCCAAGCACTCAGGTGTATTTGCCCATAGTACTTAATATAATATAATAAAATGGCGCTATTATAAATAACTCTGACGAGTTTTATGGCCGAGCTTCTCTCCCAATTCGAGATGTGCTCCTTTTTGTTTTCCTACTAATTGGGTGGACCTACAGTTTTATGCCGGCTCCGAACGGCGAATGCATATTTTGTGAGAAGCTTTTTCATGGTAGAAATACTCTCGAAGGGTATGCCGCCCACTGTCGAGAGGTGACCGCTGCTCTTAAAAATTCACATATTTGGATTTTTACTAATTGGAAAAATTTTTTTGGTGTTGTCTCGGACTGGAGTTTGAACCCGAGACCTCTGGCATAGCAGGCAAGCACTCTACCCACTGCACCACAGCGACTCACTGCACTTAATGCCCTCGGAAAGAATCAGGATGTAGGGAAAAGGTGGAATAGTGGAGTTAGAGTTCCTCTGCAAATTTCCAAGATTCTTTAATAAATCTGAAAAATTTGTCGAGTGGGGAGAATATGCATTTGCCATTCTCAACACATCTGGAACGAGCATTACGTAATCTTAGTCTAGCGAAAGCCGGACAAGTGCAGACAAAATACTCTGTGCCGTCTTCGTCCTCCTCCAGACAAGATAGGCATAATGAGCTCTCGATGCTGCATATGGTGGTCATGTGCTGTCCCTATGGATTGTGTCCTGTAGTCAACCCCACAAGGGCCCGATGCTCCCTCCTTCTCTGCTTGAGCAGGAAGTTTTCTACCTCCCTCTAAGGCTTTTTCAAAAAGCACTTTGTAATTTTAAAGGAAGGACAAGTGCAGACAAAATACTCTGTGCCGTCTTCGTCCTCCTCCAGACAAGATAGGCATAATGAGCTCTCGATGCTGCATATGGTGGTCATGTGCTGTCCCTATGGATTGTGTCCTGTAGTCAACCACACAAGGGCACGATGCTCCCTCCTTCTCTGCTTGAGCAGGAAGTTTTCTACCTCCCTCTAAGGCTTTTTCAAAAAGCACTTTGTAATTTTAAAGGAAGGACAAGTGCAGACAAAATACTCTGTGCCGTCTTCGTCCTCCTCCAGACAAGATAGGCATAATGAGCTCTCGATGCTGCATATGGTGGTCATGTGCTGTCCCTATGGATTGTGTCCTGTAGTCAACCACACAAGGGCACGATGCTCCCTCCTTCTCTGCTTGAGCAGGAAGTTTTCTACCTCCCTCTAAGGCTTTTTCAAAAAGCACTTTGTAATTTTAAAGGAAGGACAAGTGCAGACAAAATACTCTGTGCCGTCTTCGTCCTCCTCCAGACAAGATAGGCATAATGAGCTCTCGATGCTGCATATGGTGGTCATGTGCTGTCCCTATGGATTGTTTCCTGTAGTCAACCCCACAAGGGCCCGATGCTCCCTCCTTCTCTGCTTGAGCAGGAAGTTTTCTACCTCCCTCTAAGGCTTTTTCAAAAAGCACTTTGTAATTTTAAAGGAAGGACAAGTGCAGACAAAATACTCTGTGCCGTCTTCGTCCTCCTCCAGACAAGATAGGCATAATGAGCTCTCGATGCTGCATATGGTGGTCATGTGCTGTCCCTATGGATTGTGTCCTGTAGTCAACCACACAAGGGCACGATGCTCCCTCCTTCTCTGCTTGAGCAGGAAGTTTTCTACCTCCCTCTAAGGCTTTTTCAAAAAGCACTTTGTAATTTTAAAGGAAGGACAAGTGCAGACAAAATACTCTGTGCCGTCTTCGTCCTCCTCCAGACAAGATAGGCATAATGAGCTCTCGATGCTGCATATGGTGGTCATGTGCTGTCCCTATGGATTGTTTCCTGTAGTCAACCCCACAAGGGCCCGATGCTCCCTCCCTCTCTGCTTGAGCAGGAAGTTTTCTACCTCCCTCTAAGGCTTTTTCAAAAAGCACTTTGTAATTTTAAAGGAATCAATATAGTTCCAGCGTCGCCCGTGAGTTTCCTTTATTGAGTCGCTGATGTGCTTCACAATGCCCGCTATACTTAATCTACGATAGGCTGAGGACCAGTTGGTTGTTCTGTATATCTACATACATATGTATGCAGGTCGATGTCGAAGTGGAGATGCTACAGCATCCAGATCAAAGTGTGTCTTTTATTCGCTAGCAAACGTTTTGCGTCACCTTGCATAAATACAGATTCATATACCTACATATATGTATGTATCGTCGCTGCGCCAACAAAAAGAGCTATACGTTTTTCAGCAACTTTTCAGGAGAGCAAAAAAACCGTTTTCTGGTGATCCTAGAGAATATTTTTTCTAGTTTGAATTGTTAACTAATGATACTACACATATGTAATAGACTTGTGCAATTTTTTTTTACTTTTTTTGACCAACCACTTCGCATGAAGCATTTGCGCCGTTTTACAGCACATAGCTCTTTTTACAAATTGTTTAAATTTGCTAGTGGGGGTAAGAAGTCGTGAAAGATGTGTATACAATTCTTCCCTAGGGTCCGATGCAATTAGCGATAGCTTGGAAATGCATTATTTAATTGACCAGTGTCCCTCCCCTTTTGAAAATTGGTCACATACGCTTTTTATATCTTTCATGAGAATGAAATGGTATTATAACTTAGTGCCAAAAAATTTTTGTCGAAAGTACCAGAAGGAAGCGTGGGGGACCCACCAAAATATATACCGATATGATCAGAATCACGAGCTGAGTCGATTAAGCCATGTCCGTCTGTCCGTCGGTCCGTCTGTCCGTCTGTCCGTCCGTCCGTCTGTGTGAACGCAAACTAGTCCCTCAGTTTTTGAGATATCTGAATGAAATTCGGAATACAGGTATGTTGTCATATGCAGCTGATCATTTGTCGGAACCGACCGAATCGGACCACTATAACATATAGAAAACAACCGATTATTCAGATATACATGAAATTTTTGGATGTAATTTGTGCATAACTTCCCCATTTAAACAGCTAAGGACATGAAACTTTGAAGTAGACGTGCCCATTTTGGCCCAAACAAGGTTACCGAAAATTATCAAGATCGGACCACTATAACATATAGCTCCACAACATCCGATTATTCAGATATACACATTTTGGTGTATAACTTCTCCATTTTAACAGCTAACGGCGTGAAATTTTGAAGTATTTGTACCCATATGGGCCCAAACGGGATTACCGAAAATTGTTAAGATCGGACCACTATAACCTATAGCTCCCTACAACCGATTGTTCAGATATGGACATTTTGGTGTATAACTTCTCCATTTTAACAGCTAACGGCGTGAAATTTTTAAGTATTTGTACCCATATAAGCCCAAACGGGGTTACCGAAAATTGTCAAGATCGGACCATTATAACATATAGCTCCCATACAACCGATTGTTCAGATATGGACATTTTGGTATATAACTCCTCCATCTAAATAGCCAAGACACCATTTTTTCTAATAAATCTCTCCATAAATAACCCACAGAATTAAAATTATAAATTAAACTTAATCCGGCTATGTACATACATAGGTAACTTTTCATTTCCCCACTCATGAAAGGTATGAAGTCTTCGGTACGGCCGAAGACAGCCGCGCTTTTACTTGTTTTAAATAATTTTTTTACACAAAAATAACCTGTAATCAAAAAACAATTATACGAAAATAGATGTATAACTGATTTTACAGAGCATTTCTACTACTGAGAGCATATATGTAGCTGTGTTTGATAACTTCTAACCAAAGAAGGATATCAGAAAACGGGAAATGCAGAAATGTGGCTAGCGTATAGCGCTAAATAAATATGTAATAAAAAAAAAATCGAAAAAAAACATATAACTGAATTTGTTGGCGCAGCGACGGTATGTACATTTGCTAACGCATTCAAGCTGCGTCAATTTTCCATGCAAATAATTACAAACCGATAGGCAAGATACACAATGCAATAAAGGCAACATGTTTGTTTACCCTCGGGAAATGCGGATGCGTAAGAGACAGAGATAATGTATGCAGATGACTAATAATCTCAGTTTAGCAATACGAGGAAAGAAAGTAAGATTAGTAGAATAAAATACCTGCAATCCAACGTTGCTAGTGCATGTGTACTTAACTATTTATACAGATGTATGTAGGTACATAAACATGTCTCTGCATTTGCAAATCTATATATATAATAAATAATAGCTTAAAAAACTAAAAAACACGCTTTAATCTTAAAAATCGTACTAAAAATTGAGAAATAATTTAATTAGAAACAAAATGATGAACGAAAATATAAGTATTTAAGGAAAAGCGTGGGGTGCTCAGTATGTCAAAAAATATTTAAAGTCGGTGTTTTTTTACTAATGATTTTATTTTGACTTTTTTGAGATTTCATATATCGTACTCTTTAATTTCGCAACTAGGTATATTTTTGTACTAGTTGTACGAATCGAATATTTTCATGTTCAAATATTATTGAGCACCCCCACGCTTTTCCTTAAATACTTATATTTTCGTTCATCATTTTGTTTCTAATTAAATTATTTCTCAATTTTTAGTACGATTTTTAAGATTAAAGCGTGTTTTTTAGTTTTTTAAGCTATTATTTATTTTTGACTTTTTAGTGAAATTTTTCATTAAAGGATGTTTTATGCGGACGCAAGAATAAAAGTAAAAAGAAGTCTGATGGGATGTGGTGTTCTACGAAATAGATCTACATACATATGTATGTATTTATAACTTCTACCACAAATCCCAATATGCAGTGAAGTAAACTAGCTTATTATGCAATATTTTCCAAACCCTTTTATTCAAGGTTTTCCAAACTAGTTTGGAAATACAAAATTTCCCAAACGTTTTGTTATATTTCACAATCAGAAAGTGAAGAGAAGTTGAGGTGAAGCATTTGAAAAGAACAAAAAAAAAGAAACCTGATTGAATAAATTCGAATTTAGACAATAAAGCTCCGAATACGTTTGTAGCGTAATGGTGAGGTATGCTGCCTACGGACCAAGGAGCTCAGGTTCGAGTCCCGAGTGGCGCATTTTTTTTTTTTTTTTTGTATTTTTATTTTTTTATTTTTAGACAAATTTTTTTCACCTCACGTTTACAAAACATTGTATAAAAATGTAATTAGGGTTCCTTTTCGTTGATTCAGCACTTACTATTAAATGAATTACAAACAAAAACAGGTCTTGCTTTGCATACATATGTATGTACATGCGATTGTTTTTATTGCAAACACAGCAACGACAAAACAGAAAGCTTGTTACACAAAACACAAAACCAGTTCTTGCTCTGCATACATATGTATGTACATGCGATTGTTTTTATTGCAAACACAACAACGACAAAACAGAAAGCTTTTTACACAAAACACAAAACCAGTTCTTGCTCTGCATACGTATGTATGTACATTGTACATGCGGTTGATTTCATTGCAAATACAACAAACCCAAAACAGAAAGCTTCAAGCTTTATTTTTGAGTGAATTTATGCATTGAGTTTATCGCCATCGCTATGAGCGATCGCTGGCTGTTGTGCGTTAATTCGCTCGCTATTTGAGTGGTTATACGTTTTTCTTTGAACATTTGTTTGTGATTTGAGAAGAATGTATTTTTGAGCGTTCGTGAGTGAGTTTTTCCGTACCCTGCAAGCTTGTTACTTATTGGCCTGTATACGGGAGTGAATTGAAATTCATAGAGGCTATTTTGAAGAAAGGTAACATAAAAGCCGCAATGAAGCATAAAGTATAATGTTGAATGTCCTACTATATGATGCCGTTGGGCTGTTGATGTCATGTTTCGAATCCGGAGGAGAATAGAAATAATATAGAGAACACAATAAAAGTGAATGTTTGAAAGATATAATAGTTTAGTTAATTTAGTTAAATGTTACAACTTTTAGGATGGGATGAAGTTACATACATACATACATACATACATACATACATACATACATACAGGTGAAGCTAATAAAAGCGTGTTAAAAATGATTTGGTGTTTGATTGTAACGCTAAAACTTGAAAACGGCTGAACCAAATCAAATACTTCCTTAGGGGGGTTTGTTTGTTGTTACCTCGCCAAGGTTTAGTCGAAGAAAAAATTAAAAAATATTAGGGGGGCGTGGCACCTCCCATACAAACTTGATTTTTCATGCTGAATATCTCTAAAATTGTTTGAGGTAGGAACTTGTAAATTGGTGTGGAGATAAACGATAACAATTCCAAAAAAAAAAACGCAAAATAATAGTAGTTATACGAAAAGGGGGCGTGGCACCTCCCATACATACTTAGCGTTGGAAGCTGAATATATCAGAAAGAATAAATGGCACGATCCTGAAAATTGCTATAGAGCTAAATGATATCAAAACCATTCCCACGCATAAAAGTGGGGGTTATCGAAAAAGGGGGCGTGGCACCTCCCATACAAACTTAATTTTTGAAGCTGAATATCTATAAAAGCGTTTAAGGTTGGGACCTGAAAATTGATCAGGAGATTAATGATATCAATAGCATGCTTATGAACAGGGGGCGTGGCACCTCCCATGCGTTCTTAATTTTTAAGGCTAAATATCCCTAAACACGTTCATGGTATGTACATAGAAATCACTATGCAGATATACAAGTAAGATATCAATACCACGTTCACCCAAAAAAAAAGATTTATCGAAAAATGGGGCATTGCACATCCCATACGTATTAAACTTTTGAGGTGTAATAATAATTTTTGAAATGAAATTAATAAAAAAAAATCTATGTTGGGCATAACGAAGTTTGCCGGGTCAGCTAGTCTTTGTATATATTACGCTAAGCGATATTTTGTACGCACCATAACTTATACACCTTTATACCGATTTTCGAAAATGGGGTGTCACATAAAAGGGCTTGACCTGTAGATGTGCAGGAAGGTTTAATATTTCTGAAAAGGGTTGCCACCTTTTTAAAAATTTAGTTCTCCTGTATAGTTTGATTGATTTTTAAATTTCAGGTACCATATGAAAGGGCTTGATCTGAAAATGAGTAATTTATTAAAATTTTTACAAAAAGGGTTGCCACCTGTTCAAAAATTCTGTTTTACGCTATAGTAGTTTGTTTGATTTTTAAATTTGAGGTGTCATATGAAAGGGATTTGTGTGAAAATAAGTAATTTATTATAATTTTTACAAAAAGGGTTGCCACCTGCTCAAATTTTCATTTTTACGATATAGTTTGTTTGATTTTTAAATTTCAGGTACCGTATGAAACGGCTCGTGCTGAAAATGAGTAATTTATTAAAATTTTTACAAAAAGGTTGCCACCTGTCCAAGAATTCAGTTTTACACTATGGGGCTCCTCGCACAAAATCTTTGTATAAAAAATCTAGGTCCACAGAAAATAAAAATAACCGGTAACTATCTAGGCACATGCTTCATTTTATATTTTATTAATAAGATTCTATGGGTTTACATCCCATTCATATTCTGCCAATTTTAAGGAGAACTCAAATTTAAAATGACAATCAAAAAATTGTCAAATGTGGCAATATGTGGTCTTCCAGCCTCAAATTGTCTCACAGTGTAATCGAAAGCCACAGCATCGCGTGGCAGGGTTTACTAGTAACTTCTATTGTACCTAGATATGTATGTACAACAACCATAGAGTATTTAATAAAAGTAAAAATTTCATTATATTTACTAAGCAGACAGAAAACAGCAAACATTCAGACTACTGTAGCCGCCATTAAGCAATCGTTTCTTCTTAGTTGCAGGATGGAATTTCTCTTCAGCACAAACATTTGTCTTCAAACAAAAGTGGATGTTTGTATGTACATAAATATGTTTACATACCCTGCAAGGAACTCAATAACTAGTGAGCAAAATTTCTAGTTCCGAACTGGCGAAAAGGTGTCAAAAAGGAACCAGTTCCATTTTAGTTAGACTCGCCAGTTCAGAGGGAGGGAATTGATTCACCATTATAAGACACACTTTGATTTGTATGCAATTTCGAATGGACAAAAATTTCATGTATTCTTTTCGTTCATCCATTTTCCGTCGGGTTTGCAATTCTCTACAAATCTCAGATTGTAAGTGAAGCATATCATATAAAGAGTACAATTTGCATATTTAATTGGTAAAATTAAATGTTCGCCTTATTATGCTTTTCCGATCCCTCAGTCTTATTTTTAATTTTTTTTTTTTTTTTATTTTACTTATTACTTTTTATATATTTTTTTACATTTTTATTTAATAAATAAATTTAAAAAAATAAAAAAAAAATTATCTATTTACGTATGTTTTTACATGGCCGTTTTTTTCTAATAATTATTTTATGTGAATTTTATATGAGCCAGTTTTTTTAATTAACGAAAATTGAAAAAAATTTTTTTGATAGAAGTTATGGATCCATTTTGGAGACCACCACATCCCCTCATCAGACTTTAAAATTATCATCTGCCTCGACTACGACAGGATTCGAACCCGCGCTCCCCAGATTGATTGTCACACGCGTTAGCCAGTCGGCCGTCGTGGCACTTGCATGAAGTGTGTCAAACGCTGCACTTAAGCGGCAGATGTAAAAGTGTAGAATTTGTAGGTACTTGTAGCTAGTTCAGAACCATCGAAATTGTACCAATAAACGAACTAGTGTAAACTGTAGAATTTAGTACTAGTTCGGAACTATCGAAAATGTAGTGCAGAGAGTGACAATTGACACCGCCTAGGACATCGCCGTGTTAAATTCGCCAGTTGATAACATGCAAAAGAGATTTAGCTCGCACTAGTAGTTGCGAAAAATGCACTAGAAGCGACCTAGTTCGGAACTAGAGATTTTCCCTACAGGGTATGTGCATATGTCTATATGTTTGTGCATAATTTATTTCTGCATTCTTCAATCAATCCATCAGACAGTCAACCAACCATTCAGTCATTATTTCATTCTTTTATTCTTTCCTTCAATCTTCTGTTCATTCCCTCAATCATTTATTCATTAATTCATTCATTCTTGCATCGCTTCGTTCATTCAAATAGCAATACCGGCTTTTTTTTGCATCACATTTACATGTTCCAATTACGTTTATGGAATTTGCAATGCGCCTCACTTTACAATTCCATCGCTTTTTCGGTTTATGTACCACCTCCTCCGACTCTTTCTTCTCTTCATCGGCTTGCTCTTCCTAGAAATATGCTATTTTCTTTTATTAGAGCCTTTTCTAATAATTGGTATGCCATTTCTTTTTTGTTTTTTTTTTTTCCTTTTCAGCTCTCTCTACCTCTTTCCTATACTTCTAGTTTTTGTTAAAGCACTCAACTGCCAATTATTTTTGCAGTTGTTTTTATGTTCATTCATATGCATAGGTAAATAGTATTTGTATATCTTGATATATGTAATTATTGCATTGTTTTGAGCTTTGTCTATTATTTGTGTGTAGATTTGCCTAACCACAGCTAAATGTTGGATTATTTAGGTTACCCAATTTCGGTGGCGGTATATAATGGTAGCAGAGCCATGGATGGAATGTGATGCCGCGCCGGAAGCAAGTGAACATATTCATATAGACACTATGCATCTACATATGTATCTACGTATGCCGATGCTTATTTGTTAATATATACACACATATCGACGCTTCCAAACAAAAATGTAGTAAGCAGTGATGCCGAAATTGGGCCATTCGGACCAAATCTGGTCCGATAAATTTACTTTGGGCTGTTGGGCGGCTAAAATCAATTTTGGTCCGATTTGTAATATGAATATTTTTAGTGGAGACAATTTCTCTGACGCTTAACATTTTATCTTTCCTGTGTAAAGTTCTTTTATTGTTATATCTAAATTCGCTTGGGACTCGTCTCGCATGCCAAGTTTAATGAAACTTCAAAATCAGACAATCTGACATTTATTTTGCAAATAAAATGCTGAAATTTAACACAAATTATGTTTCACTTGAAAAGCGCCAGCAAACATACGGGCCATTCCACGAATAGGTTAGGTTGGAGTGGCTGCCATAGAGTCGCACTTAGGCCAGTGCAGAGGCCCGTTGTGATACCACAAGAAGAAAACGGATTACTCCTCCTTTTTGAACCAATTTGAGAACTTAATGCCCTCACTATGTAGTTCTATTTAAAAGCGAAATGCGATTCGAAAGCACATTTTAATTGCGTAGAATATATAGAATAGAACTCGAAATCGAACGAATTTTCTTTCGAATTAAACTACATAGTGTGGGCCCAGGTCCTTTATGTCGACGTCCGCGACTATGCATAGGCTATCCAGGAAGGAAGTCCCAAGAAAGCGTCGTCTGCCGCTGTTAAGAGCCGAGCAGTGGCAGATGAGGTGTTCGATTGTCTCCTCGCCTCCAGCTTAGGGTGCACCTAACCTCTCTGCGTGTTTCCCGATGAGGCAGTGTCCTGTGAGTACCCCCACAAGATTCGAGATTCTTAGAGTACTGATGAGATCACTTGTGAACCCATTTCTGCCAGGTTTGCCTTGATGTTCGACATACTGGCTTCTGTTGCCATCTACCACTTGCTAGTTTATAGATATGCTGTTAAGAGCCGAGCAGTGGCAGATGAGGTGTTCGATTGTCTCCTCGCCTCCAGCTTAGGGTGCACCTAACCTCTCTGCGTGTTTCCCGATGAGGCAGTGTCCTGTGAGTACCCCCACAAGATTCGAGATTCTTAGAGTACTGATGAGATCACTTGTGAACCCATTTCTGCCAGGTTTGCCTTGATGTTCGACATACTGGCTTCTGTTGCCATCTACCACTTGCTAGTTTATAGATATGCTGTTTAAGAATTAGCTTGTTTGTGGCTAATGGCATACCTATGCGTTCTTTGTCAGGAGGAACCTGCTCGGTAGTGCCCTGCCTCGCAAGTTCATCCGTCCTACAATTGCCATTGATATCCCTACGTCCCGGGACCTACACGAGGTGCAGACAGGTCTGTTTGGCCCTCTCCTTTAGAGATCGGCGACAGTCTAGTGTTAGTTCTGAATTGAATCAGTGGGAGCCAGGATTACTTAGTATGTACATATGTATTTAAAAATAAATATGTATGTAATTCCATTTTAAGTTGACTTCTGATTTTTGGGCGTTTTTTGGCGGAATTGGGCGGTAATTTGGTCGGTAAAATTTTTTTTCAGTGGCAACACTGGTAGTAAGTCTGAAAACTGTGTTTTGCAGGAGAAGCTCTCAAAGTTTAAACTCGATATGAAACTTCGTTTGTATGCTAAGTATATTTTCACTTGTAACTTCTGTTTGGATGGAACGATGAACACCAAAACTCGACAATATCAAAGTCAGGGTACGCTTTATATAAAACCGTAAGAAGAAATAAAAATTTGCTACGTGGTTTTTCATGGCAAACTCTTAAAGTTTTTATTCTGTAAAAATCTCGAGTTGTATTATATGTATACTTTTGTTTATAACTTTTGATTGGATTGTCCGACTGTTCCAAAATTAGACAGCATCTAAATTAAGGCACGCTCTACTTGAAAACGCCAAAAACGGGAAAATGTACTAAGTCGACTTAGTACAGTATTGTTTGGAAGCGTCGATATATGCTACAATAAATCTCACTATCTCAATCATCTCCCTCTCTCTCTCTATTACTCTATTACTCTTTCCAAAATCAATATTGCTCAAAATCACTTCGAAGTTTAATTAGCTCCCTATGAAAATACCTGCCGAGCAACAATCCGGGTCATCTGGTTAAACATTTTGTTCTACATCTTTGGAACAAAGAACATGAATGAACTCTATAAGGAAACTATGGTTAAGACCTTTGATTTGATACCAATATTGCTGGAAAACATTCTCGGAACATTCATTTTTTCCAGGTTAATTTTTTGGCGTATATTTTAGATTCCGTAGTGCCATCTGTTCGGATTTTGCAAATTCATTTGTGTGTAGATAGTGGCCTAGCGCAGGCCAGTTTATGGCCGAGCTACTCTCCCAATTCGCGGTTTATTCGTTAATCATTTGGGCTGTTCAAACTGTCTATTCTGTAAGTTCTACGGTAATAAGTGTTTGCTTCTTCTTCTTCGTGTATGTCTTTATCTACATTTATTTTTATACCTTTCATGAGAATGAAATGGTATTATAACTTAGTGCCAAAAAATTTTTGTCGAAAGTACCAGAAGGAAGCGTGGGGGACCCACCAAAATATATACCGATATGATCAGAATCACGAGCTGAGTCGATTAAGCCATGTCCGTCTGTCCGTCTGTCCGTCCGTCCGTCTGTGTGAACGCAAACTAGTCCCTCAGTTTTTGAGATATCTGAATGAAATTCGGAATACAGGTATGTTGTTATATGCAGCTGATCATTTGTCGGAACCGGCCGAATCGGACCACTATAACATATAGAAAACAACCGATTATTCAGATATACATGAAATTTTTGGATGTAATCTGTGCATAACTTCCCCATTTAAACAGCTAAGGACATGAAACTTTGAAGTAGACGTACCCATTTTGGCCCAAACAAGGTTACCGAAAATTGTCAAGATCGGACCACTATAACATATAGTTCCACAATATCCGATTATTCAGATATACACATTTTGGTGTATAACTCCTCCATTTTAACAGCTAACGGCCTGAAATTTTGAAGTATTTGTACCCATATGGGCCCAAACGGGATTACAGAAAAATTGTTAAGATCGGACCACTATAACATATAGCTCCCCTACAACCGATTGTTCAGATATGGACATTTTGGTGTATAACTCCTCCATTTTAACAGCTAACGGTGTGAAATTTTGAAGTATTTGTACCCATACGGGCCCAAACGGGATTTTCGAAAATTGTCAAGATCGGACCACTATAACATATAGCTCCCATACAACCGATTGTTCAGATATGGACATTTTGGTGTGTAGCTCCTCCATTTAAATAGCCAAGACATAATTTTTTCTTATAAATCTTTCCATAAATAACCCACAGAATTAAAATTAAACTTAATCAGGCTAGGTACATACATAGGTAACTTTTCATTTCCCCACTCATGAAAGGTATGAAGTCTTCGGTACGGCCGAAGACAGCCGCGCTTTTACTTGTTTTTATATGAAATGTGGCAGGTTGAGGAGTACTCGGTTGGTCCATAGCGAGTACTCTATACACGCGTGCATGGAGTACTCGGCTTTTTTGCAGGGGGCACTTGGGTGCATATGCATACATACATATGTATGTATATACCCTATAAGGCAGTGATAGTCATTTGATATATCATTTGAGGTGCACGTTTGATGGAAATTTCTTTCACACACTGCCTACAAGTTTCCATCATTTTTATATGGACGGTATGAAAAATGTGATGAAAACATTTGGGTCCGTGTCTCTTTCCATCAATCGTGTTCTCCAAATGATGTATCAACCCATTAAACACTGAAAAAGAAATTATCAAACGTTTGAGAAAATATTGTTTCTAAAGTTGAGAATCAGCAATATATCATTTGAAAATAAACATATTTTCAAGTGTTCATCAAACATTATTTATCAATTTTAGAATAACTTACAACACATTTGAAAAAAAAAAAAACTTGTTCCGCATTTTGTACCATTTCACGAATTTCAACATATCAAGGCTTGAAGGAACGAAGAAATTGTGTGTGTTTGCTAATTTCAGTCAGCGTTCGTTGTTCTACTCGAGCAGTCTGGTTGAATTTAAAAGAATATGGGTTACTATACTTAAAACAATTCTACATACCTAGTAAACTTCAATCGAAAATGGGCAAGCTCGAATTTGATATTAGAAGCATGCTCTAGAAGACATTTTTCATAGAATTTAATGCAGAATCCGATTTTTCTACGAACAGTATGGCTTAGAAAATTGACCCAGCCTAATGTATGCACATACATATTTACATATCGAAACCAGTATGCATACACCTAACCATAATTCATTCATCCTTTCATTCATTTATTCGTTATATACCTACATATATGTATGTAAGTATATACATACATATGTATGCGCAAATGCTTGGCTAAGGCAACTGCGAAAATCTGCTTGCATTTCCTCCCATACAACGTAGACGTTTGTTGAAATTTTAGATTTTTTGCATTTCAACTCGCGGGGGTGGTGGGATCACGTACTAAAGTATTTTTTATTTGAAATTAAGTTTTGATTCAAAAATTTTATTCGAATCAAAAATTTTATTCGAATCAAAAATTTATTAAGAATCTTGATTCGAAATCAAGTTTGAATCAAGAATCAAAAAAGATTTTTGATTCTTTTGAGAAATGAATCACAAATCAATTTTATCTTTGATTCGAAAATAGTTTGAATCACGAATCAAAGGGTATTTCTGATTCTTTTGAGAAATGAATCACAAATCAATTTTATCTTTGATTTGAAAATAGTTTGAATCACGAATCAAAGGGTATTTCTGATTCTTTTTTGAAACGAATCACAAATAAAAATTATCTTTGATTTGAAAATATTTTAAATCAAGAATCAGAAAATATTTTTGATTAGTGATTCAGTCAAATCAAAATCACGCAACCCTGGCGTGGCATCGCCCACTTTTAGAATCAGGAATATACGAGACTTCTGAGCCTATAACTCGACAAATAATTGAGATATTATGACGAAACTTGGTTTATACACTTTTATAACTTGTGTTAATAGACGCGCAAAAATTTATTAAAATCGGTTTATGACCACACCTACTCTTTAACAAAGATATTTCTGGAACACCCTTTGGGAATTTGTAACGTGACATCTTTGTAACTAGAAGTCATAAAGTAATGAAATGTTGTACAAAGAATAACATTCATATGCTTAGTTGGATGACTGATAAAAATGTTGAAAATGGGCGTGGCTACGAGCACACAGCTGAGTATCTAATGTTCGATTCTACTCGAACTTAGGCTTCCTTACTTGTTTCTAATAAATCTTTCCATAAATAAACCCACAGAATTAAAATTATAAAATAAACTTAATCCGGCTATGTACATACATAGGTAACTTTTCATTTCCCCACTCATGAAAGGTATGAAGTCTTCGGTAGGGCCGAAGACAGCCGCGCTCTTACTTGTTTTCTTCTCGTCTCTTTTCTTTTCTTTTATTTTCTTTTCTTTTCTTTTCTTTTCTTTTCTTTCCTTTTCTTTTCTTTTCTTTTCTTTTCTTATCTGTTCTTTCTTTACTTTTCTTTTATTTTCTTTTCTTTTTTTCTGTTCTGTTCTTTCCCTTTCTTTTCTTTTATTTCTTTATGTTTTTTTTTACTTTTCTTTTATTTCATTTTCTTTTATTTTCTTTTCTTTTCGTTTCTTTTATTTTATTTCATTTTATTTTATTTTATTTTATTTTCTTCTCCTTTCTTTTTTTTCTTTTCATTTATTTTTTTTTTTTTCTTCTTCTGCCTACTATTCTTATTATTGTTTCACTTACAAATGTTTCTTTCTTTACAATTTCCATTTTCTACATACGTTGCGATATTAGTTCTAACTCTTTCTCATTTTATTCTTCTAATAATCTTTTCTTTTCTTAATTACTTTTTTCATTATCATTATATTTTTCCTTTTAATGCTTCTTTCTTCTTTTCTTTCTTAATACTTTATTTGTGTTTTTCCTTCCGGCTTCTTTCTCTTACTATTCAGGAGTTTAATAAGCTTCTATATTCATTTTTTTGTCAAATATTTTCATTTGCCTTTCTCCTTTAGTTATATTTATTCCTTTTAGTTTTATACTCCCTTACTTTCCTCACTTGAAATTATTATCTCTTTTTTGTATTTTGTTTTTCAATAATATTTTACTTACTATTTCTTCTTTTTTCTTCTCTATTTCTTGTTCATGACAATCATTAATTTCTTTTATCTTCTCTATTCTTCTTCAACTGCTGATCTACAGAACCTTACGACAAGTTCTAACATCGGCACTCATTGGTGCCGAAACCATCAGAAACCTCACATTATATCAAAACACTACGGAATTAGTTTTCGATCTGCATAACATTGAACTGATAGTGCGTGAATTCTTATCATTTTTAAGCAGCTCTATAAGATTTTACCCTAAATAAATAAATATATACGCGTCACACTTGACTATCGTATCCCACATGGTTATTCCCTCGTGTTTTAATCAAAATAAGCTTTAATTAATTTTTTTCAACTACAACATAAGAAAACATACTTGAAATAAAAAATTTAATTATTTTCGTGTAAGACAATTTAATTCAAATTAGCGTATAAATTTACTTGTGATGATGGATGACATACATATATTGTATATATGTACAATAAAAATGCGCATATGAGTAATTAAAACCAAGTATTTTTTGTCTTTTCGAAAAGATAAGTTAGATACCTGGCCATTGAGATAAACACAACAACTTCTAAAGACACAATAAAATCTTTCACAAGAAAAAAAATGTACAAAAGTTAAACTAAGAAAAAAAAGACCGAAGTCTTAAGAATGGTGGTTGAGTCATTCAAGTTCATTCCGTAGCCAATCAATCACACATAATTTAATCATCTATTAGCTGTATATAAACCAAATCTGTAATATGTATTTTGTTAGGTATATCTGGTACTTAAAAGAAGCGTTTTCTGAAATTAAATTGTAATAGAATTTCATGTTCGTGAATGGTATGTATAACAGCAAATAATCTAATGTAGAATGTAGGTACTTGACATTACGCTAAATAATTCAGTCTGCTTCATTGAATAACATTAGTAAAATTAGTATTACTTATACTAAAATAGCTACTAAGTAATATACTAATACATTTTTAACTACTAACATTACATTAATTATATACCATAACAAATTCACACTAAACAACAACTACGCTGCTGCTATTGATACACGAGTTCCTTTCTAACCATATAACCACTAAACTAAAATACCTACATATGTGTGTGTTTTTAGGTCTGTATCTACCCTGCAAAAAATGCGATCACTCCGGGATACATCCGGGACAACTCGCAAGGGAGCATGCGATTACTACCCATTTGTATCTCTTTATATGGGTTGAAGTGTTCTCTTTTGTTTGAGCATGTCCTATGAAGAGACTAATTGTACCCAGTTTGTACCCGAACGGGTAGCAAAAGCGCACAATTGTACCCGTTTTGTACCCGAACAGGTAACAAATGCGACACATCCATTTGAGCGACTAATCGTACCCGTTTGATACCCTTTCGGGTACAATTCGTCTACAATTAGTATACATATGTACCCGTTCGGGTACAATTGGGAACAATTGTAGACTAATTGTACCCGGAAGAGAGCGCTCCCGGACAAATCTTTTTAGAGACTCGTCGCACACTTTTTTACAGGGTAAGTGCAGATGTTAATTAATATTTACCATTTCATGTCACATTTTTAACACGCTTTTATTAGTTTCACCTGTATGTATGTATGTATCAGTGTTGCCACTTTAGCTATTTTGTAGCTAGATTTAGCTTTAACTTTTGGCGTTTAGCTACAGATATTTGCGTTTAGCTATTAGCTATTTTTGTTAGCTTTTTTTTTTAATAGCTTAGCTATTTTTAGCTATTTTTCTTAATTTCTTTATTTTGCACATCAGTTTACCATTTTAAGCTAATGAGTCATCTGCGAGTTTATGAAAACTTAAAAGTGTATACTTATCCTTATGATTATCAAACTATACAAAAGTTGATAGTCTGGCATGCCTTCCTTATTTTATCGATTATTGGTGCATTCATATGCAAGGTTGATGCAATCAAGGCAGATCTAGGAAGGTAGGCTCGGTGGCGAATTCAGAAATTTCCCATGTATTTTGTTATTGTAATTGGTAGAGTGTAATGTCAAAATGAAAATTCGCCTTAGTTAAAATCTGAATTCGCTTGAGACTCGCCCATTCCTATTGGTCATGATGTGAATTCGCTTTGATTTTGACATTACACTCTACCTTTGTAAATAAAAAAGTAGTTTCTGAATTCGCCACCGAGCCTACCTTCCTAGATCTGCCTTGGATGCAATAAGGTTTTCGCAGTGCGCAAAAGCAACTCTGCCATACATTTTGTTGTTGCCCATTTTGCTATTTGAATTCTCAAATGACCATTGGGATACGCGATATTTGAACCGTCCTTTTCACGGTGTATTCGTAAAATTTTTCAGAACTTTATTATCAAGTTAATTGAGCAACTCCGCCAACGCTTACCGCAGAGTATTCAATCTTTAAAAAATATTGAATTTTTTTCTGTAAATAAGCCAAAAATATTTGACACTTTCAAGGATGAAAAGGATCACTTTAACACGGAGGAAATCACTATTTTAGAAATGCAATGGAAAAACTACACGCATACCCATGGAAGGGAACTACCTCTACAATAAAGTTTTGGGTAGACGTAAAAAAGCTTAGAAATGCTCTTAACGAAAATCCGTTTGAAGAACTACAATCTTTTGTGTTTAATTTTCTAATCCTACCGCTTAGTAATACAGAAATAGAACGTAGATTTTCTGTTATGAACGTAATAAAAACAAAGCAAAGAAATAGAATGCAATTATTTATGTTAAACTCCCTATTGACTGTTAGGTATGGTCTAAAAAGGCTTGAAAAATGTTGTAATAACTTTAAAATTCCTAACGATATTATTAAAGCAATGACTTCAATTAATAATAATTCAACCTGTGAATTAAATGAAGAAGATATGATTTTTTAAATGTTATTGAATCAAATTTTTAACTAAAGTTTAAATATTAACTAGTCGCTATTATAATTTATTTTAATACTGCAATTGATTGTACATACATACATACATACATATGTAATGAATTGATTTTTTTCATTGTAATAATCTTATTATGCGACGTACATATATAAGTACATACAAACAAATATATGTATGGCTACAATATATAATATATGTATATATAAATATTCATATATGTGAAGTTGTTTTATGTCACGTCTTTTTAAATAAATCATTATTTGGCTATTTTTGAAATTTTTATTTTATTTTAGCTATGAAAAAAATTATTTAGCTATTTTTAGCAATTTTTTTTATTTAATTTAGCTATAAGCTTCAAAATATTCTGGCAACACTGGTATGTATGTATGTATGTAAACAAGTTACGTATACGCCGTGTAGTTCACTGTATGTTTGCTTGTACGCATTTATGCAGCAAAGTCCTTTTTGCATTGCATAAGTTAACGCAAAAGCGTGTGTATTCATACACTGAATGGGAGTTTTTCAGTGTGAGATGTGCTTATTAATTAAGGTATTGTATTATTATTTGGACGTGAAATATCAATGGCATATGTTTTATGGTGTATTGGTGTTGTGTTTTTTTCACTTTTTCATTACATTTTCATTTCAAATTTTCTTAATTGGTTTACACCAATGATGCCCAAACACATCTTACGGGCGAGCAATGTCATAATTTAAAGAAAAAAAAATTTTTTTTTCTATATGTTTGTTTTTGTAGTTTTTTACAACTTCATTGACATCTCGATAACCCAGTAGAAAAATTAGGACACAAACCAGACTGATGATCGAAATTAACTAAAAATCCAACTTTGTATTTATGTTATGCAAACAAAGCTATCGAATATGCATTGGAATATATATATACATTTTTAATTAATAAAATTAATATTAATATTTATAAATAAATAATTAATTAATATTGAAAAGTGGATTGGTTTTAGAAAGCTTAAAAAACATCTTTAATACGAGATTTATGGACTTTGGCTACAATTACTGAATTTATTAATTAATTTTCAATGCCCTCTAAATTTTTCAAAATATATAAATAAATAATTAATTAATTATTAGTGTGACAAAATTATTATATATATTTTCGTCAATGTTTTTAGTACATATAATTGCGAAAGTGTATTTTCAAAATTAAAAATTGTAAAATCAAAACACAGAAACCGGATGTCAGACAAACACCTCGAGTCGCTTTTGCAACTATCAACCACAAATGTTGAAATAGACATGGATAACATTATCGAAAATATGAACGAATCAAATTAGTATATATATGTCGTCCCCTCAATATAACAATAGCGTATAATTTTTTTTGGGTTTTGAGAAAATCGAGTTTAAATTTTTTGTCAAATCAAATATCTATTAAATTTTTGAACAAGAAATTATACACCATTTTTTCCAATGACATTTTGACCTACTTTGTGGAAGTAGAATTTGACGAAATTTTGACCAGACATAGAATCAATGATGGAGATTCTAAATATGCAATAAAAAAATAATGGCGTATGAGCACATACGCTATTGTTATATTGAGGGGACGATGTATATATCTACGGCTGAGAATAAGATCGCCCTGTTTCAAAATTTGTTTCAAAAACGCCCTATTCCAAAAATTGTTTGAATAACGTCCTATTACAAATTTTGCTTCAAAAACGCCCTATTTCAGACAATTATTCAAAAACGCCCTATTTCAGAGAAACATATATGGAATTTTCTCTGAAATAGGGCGTTTTTGAAGCAAAATCTGAAATAGGACGTTATTCAAACAATTTTTGGAATAGGGCGTTTTTGAAACAATTTTTGAAATAGGGCGATCTTATTCTCAGCCGTCTATATGTACATACATGCATATATGTATGTCCCACATTTCATTCTTTTCATTGCTGGGTTGTATCTGTTCGAATCAAAATAAAAAATTGTTTTTTTATTTCCATAGAAACGTTTCGGGAGTATACAAATTTTTTTCCTATGCTCGCCTATGCTCGCCATATACACAAATTTCTTATGGAAGTGTATAGGCGAGTAAAATCCTATACTTACGAGCATTACAAAAACAAAATGTGTATGCGAGCATAGGGCTTGGGCATCTATGGTTTACACAATACTCGTGGCATATAATGATGTAGCCTAAAGTTTAGGCCCTAAACTGTTGATATTGATTTTGTAATCAATTACACCATATATATAATGGATATGGAAAAATGTCAATTACTTAGTAAGCTGTCTGTTCCAGAAAATATTTGAAAAGTATTCACCTCAAAGAAAACTGAATATATTAATTCATTCCCAGTTCTTGCGATGTGAGAAAAGTAAAGAATTTCCTACTGGGTACTTTTCGTAAATAAACAAAAACAAAAGTTTAAAGACGTTAACGTGCTGTATGAAATATAAATTTATTGCTGCCACTAAGCGCCACATAAAATGTGTTTTAAATGCACCCACCTACAGAACAATACACACATACGTACCCTCCAAAAAATCTACGCCTTATTTAAAGTTTATTACAGAAGATTCAAAGGCATTTTCCTATATGACACAACAAAACCATTTCATTTTACAATAATGTTTAAAATGCGGTGTTACCTCAGCAACAACACGAACCACTGTAAAGGAGCGGACCATCATACATAGTGATGGGCGAGTCCGAGATGTTTTATTCGATTCTCTCGATTGTTGAACATCTCGAATGCTCTTGATGGTTTTCATTCGTATTCGAGTCAAGTCGTAAATGGCCGTCAGTCGAAACTATCGCTGAAACATCTCGGACTCGCCAACGATTCCTCTCTTTTTCAAAGCAACCCTACATTTCGGACTCGCTGCAAAAAATACATAATAATTGTTGTTGCCGCTTGAATATTAAAATTGCTTTACAAAACATACAGAGTGGTACAAATCTATTGCCGTTGTTGCTACTCGTAAAATTCATTTGTTTCATAAGCGTCTCACTTCAGAAAATTTATTAATGTTTAAATAATTAATTATTATTATTATGCACGACACTGTTTAGTTGTGATTGCAATAATGCAGCGTCTATGTATAGCATATTTTTCAATTTGGTTAATTTATTTATGTATTTGCCTCACTTCCATTAAAAATCCTACTTTCTTTATCAACAAACCTCATTCAGTTTATTTTATCAACTAAAACATATCATCAAAACAACAGCCGGCCCGCCGACTCGGAACAATCGCAAAAACATCTCGCTTGTGTAGTCGAGATGTCATCGAAACAACCTACGACTCGCCGACTCGGAACAATCGCAAAAACATCTCGCTTGTGTAGTCGAGATGTCATCGAAACAACCTCCGACTCGCCGACTCGGAACAATCGCAAAAACATCTCGATTGTGTAGTCGAGGAGCGAGTCAACTTTTGACTCGATTGTGATTTTGCAACGATGGCGATTCTCTCGATTGTCTAAACATCTCGGACTCGCCCATCACTAATCATACATACATTGGCATATGGATCTCTTGTTCCCATTAAACACTGAAAATAAATTCTCAAACGTTTGAGAAAATATTGATTCTCAAATTGAGAAACCATATTTTCTCAAACGTTTGAGAATCAGCATATACCTACATACATATATCATTTGAAAATAAACATAATTCAAGTGCTTCTCAAACTTTTGCTTATCAATTTGAGAACAATTTGAGTAGCATTTGAGAAAAATTTGTGCCTTGAAATGAGCTTGAGAAACTGGAATTTATCAATTTGAGAATCAGCCCAAAATTCCATATTAAAAATGGTTCTTTTAGTTTTAAGACGCTGTCAAGAGAAATTTGAGATGCATTTGAAATAAACGTTTGAGGTTTGAGAAAAACCGCTTTATTCTCAAATGCATCTCAAATTGAGAATAAATAAAAGAAAAATATTTATTGAATTGTTTAGCAAAGCATAAGGATAATTAAATTAATTGCGCGGGTGAGCAAGTAGTCATGCATATAAGCATATGTGCAAACATACATATAGGTATGTATAATAACGTTTGTTGACTGTAGGAAAGTGTATGAGTTGCAGGAATTTTACCACAAAAGAGCGAGATGATCAGAGGATGTGAGCGAGAAAAAAGTCTAGCTATTTGTAGGAATCCGCATACAGAAAAAAATGAAAATTAATAAAGTACGCTACTTTCGTGGTTTTAACGATATAGTATTTTTTTTTTTTTTAAATATAAAAATAAAAATTAAATTTTACATGCAAATAAATATGAATACTTGGGTACTGTACCGAGTAATATAAAAGTTCTATAAAATACAATGTGTCAAACGAGCTGGGTGATCTGGTTGCCAGAGCTGATTCTGGAATAGATTTGGAGACATTGAATCAGTTCTTAAATATTTATCGCGCTGTCCTCCTTTAAATCAAAATGCCTGCTATGGGCAGTGATCCTACCAAAATTTTGATAAAAATAAAGGTGTTCCACGCAGGATTACTGTGGATGGGTACGTAGATTTGGCCCCAGAAAGAGGATTATGTGGTCTTTTCAACCAGTTATGCACCAAAATAAAGGTACATATTTTGAAAAAAAACAAATATTTATATTTCGAAAACTATCGGCCTCCGGACTATTCCGACTTCAGACATAGGATCGGAGGGCGGTGCAACGCCCCTTTATAAACGGTTTTTACGCCCACTGGATCGGTAAAGGAAAGCGTGATCATGAAAAAAAAAATCATGAAGGCATCAATTTGTGATACAAAAATTTTTGAAGTTGTGGCAACACTGTTCCTAAGCGTCATTTTTGACACTAAATAGCATTTCGCACAAATGCGTTTGTTGAACTTTTTCATCTTCAGTTTGACATAAAATAGCATTCTACCTAAAATCTCACCAAACAGACCTTATATAAAAGTATGTACATATGTATGTACATAAAATGTAGTTTGTGTCCGGCATATCTACATTTCTACAGTGTGCATGTGCCGCTTTGTGTTATGCCATGTTTGATGTGGGTGCGCATGGAAGAGCACAGTTTATCAAGTGCCACACATTTGACAGTTTGAAATGTTTTGTTGAAGCGTTAACGAAATGCTTACGTGCTTACATACATACATATAAAAATACATGGACATGTAATGATTATGGCTATCCTTGTACAAATAGAATTTCAAACAAATTAAAAATAAAATAAGTAAAAGCGCGGCTGTCTTCGGCCGTACCGAAGACTTCATACCTTTCATGAGTGGGGAAATGAAAAGTTACCTATGTATGTACATAGCCGGATTAAGTTTAATTTATAATTTTAATTCTGTGGGTTCATTTATGGAAAGATTTATTAGAAAAAATGGTGTCTTGGCTATTTAAATGGAGGAGTTATACACCAAAATGTCCATATCTGAACAATCGGTTGTATGGGAGCTATATGTTATAATGGTCCGATCTTGACAATTTTCTGTAACCCCGTTTGGGCCCATATGGGTACAAATACTTCAAAATTTCACGCCGTTAGCTGTTAAAATGGAGAAGTTATACACCAAAATGTCCATATCTGAACAATCGGTTGTAGGGGAGCTATAGGTTATAGTGTTCCGATCTTAACAATTTCCGGTAATCCCGTTTGGGCCCATATGGGTACAAATACTTCAAAATTTCAGGCCGTTAGCTGTTAAAATGGAGGATTTATACACCAAAATGTGTATATCTGAATAATCGGATGTTGTGGAACTATATGTTATAATGGTCCGATCTTGACAATTTTCGGTAACCTTGTTTGGGCCAAAATGGGCACGTCTACTTCAAAGTTTCATGTCCTTAGCTGTTTAAATGGGGAAGTTATGCACAAATTACATCCAAAAATTTCATGTATATATGAATAATCGGTTGTTTTCTATATGTTATAGTGGTCCGATTCGGCCGGTTCCGACAAATGATCAGCTGCATATAACAACATACCTGTATTCCGAATTTCATTCAGATATCTCAAAAACTGAGGGACTAGTTTGCGTTCACACAGACGGACATGGCTTAATCGACTCAGCTCGTGATTCTGATCATATCGGTATATATTTTGGTGGGTCCCCCACGCTTCCTTCTGGTACTTTCGACAAAAATTTTTTGGCACTAAGTTATAATACCATTTCATTGTCATGAAAGGTATAAAAATAGGCTAACGCTTCTGTTCTCTTTGAAGAACAGCATATCTCGATCCCTGGATAAGACGCTTATATCAATCAATCCAATAGGGGATTATACCAAAAGATATTTTTAAAGAAAACACTTTACATCGCTTTGGAAGAAAACACATTATCATGTTATAAAAATTTTTCAAATACTACATAACTCAGAAAATGGTTTTTGGTATAGGTACCGTAAATTTATTTTTAAAAGTTCCACTGGTGGAGATTTTGGTTGTTGTTGTTTGTGTTGTTGTTGTTGTTGTAGCCACCAAGACACTCCCCGAAGGTTTTGGGGAGTGTAGGGGATGTGACAGTCCTTTGTCGGATAAATCCTCGGGTACTAGTCCCTTCTGACACTAGCCCGACTGTAGTGACACAAATAAGAGCAACCCTAATACAAATAAGAAACAAATTGTACCCCAGGGAACATCGAATTTAAATGGGATTACTAAAACATATGGTGAAAATGAATTTAAAATTATACATACACAAATGAAATAAATGGAAATTGAAATAAAAGAAAATGTAAATGAAAACCTCGAAGAATGAAAGAAAAAATAACGGAATATGTACATATTAAGTATGTGTTTTTTGGGGAAGCAAATTTAACAACCCCGCTTGGCTTTATTGGAAATGAGAAAACAACAAAGCAAATTTATATATTAATAGAAATAGAGAAAAGAAAATTCTTGAAATATCACTGCAATTTATCCGAAACACATTTAAATTTGCTTCTAACATTTTCTACGACAGCTATTAATCTCTGCGAGTACTATAAGATATGTATATAAGCTCTAGTATGGATACAGCTCTAATTTTAGACAGACAAGTTGTCCATATCCATTTAATTTTAAAGTAGTTATTATTGAACATTCATACATGCATATAATTTCCCTCGCTTTGGTCTATGACATTAAAATATACATATGTGCATATCCTCCAAAAAATCTACGCCTTATTTAAGGCTTCTTCCAGAAGATTTAAAGGCATGAGAAATAATGCCGGAAAATGCTAAGCGACCAAAAGTTGTATGGGCAAAGGCTTATTATATTCCAGAAGATTTAAAGGCATGAGAAATAATGCCGGTAAATGCTAAGCGACCAAAAGTTGTATGGGCAAAGGCTTATTATAAGGCTGATTTTCCTGTGTTGGTGTCATCAGGCTATAGGGACTGCTTTATCTCTCTCTCTCTCTGAGAGGAAACCTCATTCCCAAGGCTTATCAGCCATGGAAATAAGGCTTAGATAATTCCTTATAATAAGGCGTTATGTATTGTTTATATATCTTATATTTAGGCTTATTCTGTATAGGAAGTAAGGTCACGCCACACATTGTGCTCTCTTTGCCAATGTTTGCTCATAAAACGCAATTTCCAATTTATGGGTAGTTATAAGGTGTTATTGGCTTAAAAATTGTGCTCAAGGAGATGTTACAGAACAAAAAAATTAAAGCGTGAATAACGGGTATTCATGAACATTGATGCGTAAACAGTTTCGAAATCGGATATTTATTCCCTTTTCCTTATTCCTTTTTTTCCTGGTTTTCTATGGATTAAAAGGCGACTATCGTTTTTGTAATTTTTTGTTGTCATTGTGACTGCTACTATTTTGTTGTTTTGTTTGTTTTGGTTTTTGGTTTTTGACTTTTGATTTTTTATTTTGTTTTGTTTTGTATTGCTCAGAAACATGCAAGATCATCCGAGTCCACGTTTGACCCATATCTGGAGACCCGGCCCAGGAATCATAAAGAGTAGAGCTCCGTGTAGAAGTCTTGCTCAACACCTTTCATTTGATACCAATATTACTCAGAAACATTCCGGGTTAATCTGGAGTCACATTTTGACCCATATTTGGGGACCCGACCTAGGACTCATAACGAATAGAGCTCTATGTGAAAGTCCTGCTCAAGACCTTTCATTTGATACCAATATTGCTTCGAAACATTCAGGGATCATCCGGTCCTGATTCTGGCCCATATATCGGGACCCGACCTAGACATCATAAAGAATAGACATCCATGTAGTATCCCTGCTCAAAACCTTTCATTTGATACCAATATTGCTCTGAAACATTCAAGGATCATCCAGGTCCTCGTATTTCCCCATATCTCGGGACCCGACATAGGAATCATAAAGAGTAGAGCTCCGTATAGAATCCCTGCTCAGAACCTTTCATTTGATACCAATTTTGCTTAGAAACATTCCAGGATAATCAGGGTCATCGTTTTGACACATATCTGGAGACCCGGCCTAGGGGTCACAATTAAAAGAGCTTCATATCGAAGTTCTGCTCAAAACCTTTCATTTGATACCAATATTGCTCAGAAAATTAGATAGGTAGATGTAGGTATGCATATCCATACATTTGCATACATGTTCAAACAGGTTGGTCCTTTTTATTTTGCCTATTTGTCGCATTGTTGCAGAAAACAACAACAACAACAACAACTTCACTTCGCCTCGTTGCTGTTGTTGTTGATATTTGCATTTGCACAGCTATGCATGCAAGCATTTGTCAGTACATGTCTATCTACCTACCTACCACTGACAATGCCAAGCGATTCACACGGACACAGCAGCGCACTAACACAAAGGTCATTTACGGTTTACGCGTAAACTTTACCTGTTTTTTGAAATCA
Source organism: Urophora cardui (assembly GCA_960531455.1). Lineage (NCBI taxonomy): Eukaryota > Metazoa > Arthropoda > Insecta > Diptera > Tephritidae > Urophora > Urophora cardui. The sequence goes on along the minus strand of OY482674.1, from coordinate 110,560,979 downwards.
CTCCTAGCTACAGCAGATGTTTACACATCAAAAATTTTTGCTGACATTATGTAACACTGTTACTAACACTTTTAAGCGTAAGTTTCTTGGAAGAATTAGCCTGAAATATAATGATAGCTTTATTCGGATTTAAAACCATTATCGAAGGAAAATTTAAATGCAAGAGAGTAGTAGTCTTAATAACGTCACTCATTCTCCTTTAGCAGCGTATGTTATAAATTTTTTGGAATCTATTTCCAGTGTATTTCCAATATACATATGTATTACTATGAACGTTGGAAAAATAAGCTTGATTTTAAGTTTGTTCTAAGTGTGAAATTCATATTCGATATGGAAGAGCATTTTCAAGAGTGTTGTTCCGGTAGAAAATATGCATACCTACATATATACACATACATATCTACGCATGCACATACATATGTGTTAATATGTTTTATATTCACTCCTAAAAATGTTTGTGCATTCTTTGGCATATTCTGACAGCAGCCAAAAGGCAAAGAATCTATTTAACATGACGCTGTCACATTTTTCGTAGATATGGAAGAGCAAAAAGTGAAAAGTGTCAAGAAGTTTATTCATGTCACTTTTTCAGAATTAAGACATTGATAAGTAATGCATAATAATATAAAATGACGCTGATATACATATGTAACTCTGACAAATTGTAAGGCCGAGCTTCTCTTCCCAATTCGAGGCGTGCTACTTAATTTTTGTTTTGCCTACTGATTGAGTGGACCTACAGTTTTATGCCGGCTCTGAATGCACCACACCCAATTGAGGCACCCTATGACTATGAATATTTGTATGTAAACTAAATATATATATGTATATATATCTACATATATGTACATACTATGGAAGTAAAGCTGACCGGACAAAATGTGTATGCATTCCAATTTTCCTGCTGGTTGGCTGGCGGATTTTGCTGCCCGCACGCACGACTGAGTGCCAACAAAAAGTGTTCGCTTCCGTTTGGAAAGTGATAACAAGCAACAAAATTGTTCATTTTATTGAAATTCCCATTGTATTTTTTTAGTTATAAATGTATGCAAATACATATGTAGATATGTATATAACAATTTTACATACATAAGTGCTACTTAGTTTAACTAAGTTTAAAGCACGCTTGTACAAATTTATGGAAATGGATAAACAGACGGCAAAGCATAATTGAAGTGTCTGAAGTGGTTAAAGGAAGTATGGCAGAAATTCTATTTTTGCCATGGAATGGAAAGTATGTACAAATATGTATTTCCCTGGTTAATGAAGTGTTTTGTCGTCTTCTGGTACAAACTCAATAAGTTTGGCTTGAATAGCTGGAATGCTTGTCACTGAATTAGAGACTATGAGCCTTAAATACTGTTTACCCAAACAATGTTGGCGACAGTGAAGGAACACAGCATGTCTAAAGAGAGTTGGTACTTTTAAACATTCCATCAAACTCCGAAATCATTTATGCCTACATGAAGCATTATGCATAAAATACTATACATTCCAGGCATCGCATTAAAATTTTCAACTTGTCCAAACGCATTACAATGTTATTAGAATTAAGGCATATCTGCGTCATACATATGGGCATATACCGCAGTCTTATCTTATTTACAACTCATCTGCGAAGCTCTATGAATAACAGCGCTTTTATAAAACCAACATTTATTTTAGGAACATTCCTTATAAAAAAAAACCAAAATTGCGTTATCTTTTGATAAACACACAGGCATCCTTAAGATAATTCAACACAATATTTTACTTAGACATAGGTAATATACATACCAGTGGCGGATCCACGGGGGGGGTTTTGGGGGTTCAAACCCCCCCCCTTGTGGTTTATCATAGATCCCAAATTAATGCCTTTATAGATTCTGCGCCCAAATTTCCCAAACTGATAAAATCAAATTTGTCAAATGCTATTCGCAAATTGCCAAATCGCAAATTTATTTTCTTTTCTTTCTTATCCCTACTTTTATCGGGATTGTGCAGAATTAATTTGGTTAGAAATGTCTGAATCGTTGGAGAAATTGCCTTTTTCAGAGGCATTTCGCAATACTTGTTTAAATTAATCTTTTAAAAATTTGAGTATATAAACACAAGAACTTCAATAAAGTAAAAATTCTATTAAAAATATAAATATAACCAAAAAGTACTACATACATATATTCTTATTTATTTTGGCTTTAAATGCAAGGGTAAGTGAAATTGAGGATCAATTTGCCACCAATACCATACGATACTCATTCCCACGTACCAATGCAAAAATATACATACATACGTTATACATGTTATTTAGAACTTCAATTGAAATCTCCTGCACTTTATGTGATGACATACATATTGTTAATTTGGAGTGTTTTGAATTTGGTGTTTTTAAGGTGCGGGAAATGGCGCAACTAGTATATAGAATAATAATAGTAGGTGGTATTAGTCCATATTTTCACCAGCGCACATAGCTAGATTTTCAAGTTTTATGCGGCCAAAAATATTTTATTGTCTACATCTATTCCAAATTGCTTGTTTAATGCAAAATTTTTAATAATTTGAGTTAAAAGTCGATTTTATTGAAAAATATATAGAGTGACTCAAAAAAAAAAATCATACGCCAAAGTTTTTAAATTTATTTCAAAGAGTTCTGTCGAAAATTTTACTTTTTTATTTTAATTTAAAAATATAGAAAATTTTTCAATAAAAATTGTTTTAAGCAGGATTTCTGAGCTTATGGAAAAAATCTGAAAAATCGTAGAAATTTCTGAAAGTGGATTAAAAATTTCAAAGCAAGGCCATAATTTATAGAAGATTTTGAGGAGATTTCTAAGTGTACTGTTATGTAGCCAACCAATTTTAGTGTAAAAAATTAAATTCTCAATGCTGTGAAAAATTCCGTCGATTTTATAAGTTTTTTTCTGTAGGGTGTAGGGTGAGACCGTTCCAATTAAAATTTCCGAAAAGCCAATGAAAATTTTCAAAAAGTTGAATGTTGCATATTATTATATTAAAATTGAATGAGCTGCAAAATTGCATACTCAAAACTCTTCTAAAAAATGTAGCTTTAGGATTCCTAGCCCCTTTTTATGATATTTCCTTGACTTTGAAAAATTGGAAATACTAAAAATACGAAAGCAGGTAATTTTCCAAATAGGCCAATTTTTAATCCACTCGGTCATATTAATAAAAGCTGAGCATTTGCTTTTACTTAAAATTTGAGACCTTTTACTCAAATTTTGAAATTTGGTTCATACAAATTGATGTCAAATTTCTAAAATCTTGAGTAAAAGTATTTGCTTCGTTTTTATTAATACGACCCATTGTTGATAATTTCTGGCTTTGCATTTTTCCGTAGAGAAATTGACGGGAGGCGATAATATAACTAAAATGCTTTTGAATTAAAAAATTAACAATATTTTTTCAAGAAAGGCCAATATGCTTAAAAGCTTCAAAATGGTGGGTCTTTTATTATGCTAGGTTGACGATTTCTTCAATAAATAATGATATTTACCTGAAGAACTCGAATCCATGATGTTTACTTTGATAACTCTCTTAAAACTGAAAATATTGACGTTTAAAAATGGGTTACTTAAAATACGTAAAAAATAAAAAATCGAAAAAGTGGGAGAATAATAAGTTTCGACTAGCGGCAGAGACACCCCCGTTGTCTATAAAGCCGAGAAGACCGGTTTTTTATCGCCCGGTCTATTATAAACGCAGAGCGATTTTGGATTTTGTATTTGCACCAATTTGAAAATTTTCAATTTTGGCCGCATAAATTCGTAAAATCTACTTATGTTCAGCGTCTGCCCTTAAAAACATCTTCCAAAAAAAGAAATTTTCAAAACCCCCCCCTTGCCGAAATCCTGGATCCGCGCCTGATACATACATATATACATACATACATAATTTAAAATTAAATATTTACCTTACGATGAATAGAAATCAGAACTATTTTCATTTAATTGATTTTTTGTTTTATCTATCAGATTGAAATCATTTTCGCTATCTGTATATTTACGCAATTTCACGTACAAAATCGCGCACAGAAAAAAAAAACAAATCAAATACCTACATTTACAGTCTTATTCTGAGCGTTACCGGAATATTACTCTGCTAGTAATTTATGTTGCTGAAAATTGTTACCATATTTCCAATTGGTATTCTGGCACAAATGGTAACGCTGTCAAAGCATTTCGATACGAAGGGAATGGAATCGGGCTGAAAATGGTAACAAAATGTTACCACATATGTATTGAGGTGGTAACTTAATTTTCTCCTGCCAGAATACGAAAAGGGTGTTTAAAGCAGGGCTGCACATTAACGTTATTTTTTAACAATAACCGAAAAAATATTTTGTTTTCAATTCAACTTTGAAAAATTTTAACGTTATGTGCTGAACAAAAAAATATTGTTTTGATAATTATCAAAAAAAATTATGAAAAAAATTTCGTTTTGTTGATTATCAAAAAACAAATGTACGAAAACATCACTTTTGATTAAAAGTTATAAACATAAAAAAGTTTACATAACTACGTACATATGTATATGCATGTATATTTACTTATGTATGTATTTATGTATCTTACTTGTTGTTGTTGCTTTTCAACATCACGGACACATGACTTTTCTGTTAAATCTGCTTCCGCGTCAAGTTTCTCTTTAGTGTGTGTTTGGGTGATAACTCGAAAGCGAAATTAAATAAACGAGTGGGCAAACGTGCCATTGGTAATGGAGGTTTATACATACATATTTTGGAGAAAAAATGTAAATAATGTTTTATTTTTATTTTGCAATTTTTCCAAACGAAGACTTTACTTTAAATTGCGTAACACCTATTCTGAAATACCACGTCCATCGTTTGGAAAAAGGTGCCTTAGCTCAAATCTTGAAACTTTTGCCTTTAAAACAAAACAAGGAAACAGATAGAAGATAATACCTTTCATACATAGTATGTACTTTTAAGACTTTTTGAAAATTCCTCATACACATTGGATACCGTTTGATCTTAGCGATCAGAAACACACAAGAAAATATGATTCCTTTTTTATCGGATTGAATGCATTGTTGTAGGAGAGCTAACTCGCCTATTTTAAGAAGCATTATTTTTATTTCAAATTTCTTCGAGATCAATATGCAAACTTAGAAGATAAGTTTGTCAGTTAATCCCTAAGGGAGAAGAACGTATTAACGAGTCTAATAGAGCAAACTTAATAACCAATTGTTTCTTCGTCGGAAGATTTCGAAGGCTGAGTAAAAGATCGCCCTATTTCAAAAATTATTTCAAAAACGTTCTATTTCAGATTTTGCTTGAAAAACGCCCTATTTCAGAGAAATACATATATATCGAATTTTCGTTTTGAAATATTTTCGGAAATAGGACGTTATTGAAGCAAGTTCTGAAATAGGGCGTTTTTGAAACAACTTTTGAAATAGGGCGATCTTTTACTCAGGCATCGATTTAATGATTCTAAAGAACTGCGAAAGTTTGTTAATTCAATGATTTATCTAGAAAAGAAATATATACGGCAAAACATCACGATGATGTCTCAAAACATATGGATGAACAGTTTTTCTGATAAAGTAAAAAAAAAAACAATGTTGCTCAAATCGCTCTGAGCTCACCGCAATAATCTATCTTATCTATGAAGTAAAGGCAAAAGTGAAACATTTTGAAGATATACATTCTAAATACCGACTGATGACAGATTTAATTGAGGATTCTGCTGTGAACATTAGGTCTATTGTACCCTTACCGACTGATATGTGTCTAATGATTGCACAACACAGAAACTTGATAAATTAAAATATGTTTGATGAATATTGGCTGACCAAGTTGTGCATTTAATTTTGCAGTGTAATCGGCTTTTTGTGTTTCGTTAAAAAAAACTAGATTCTCTGTACTGAAGGTTAATACCCATACATAATTAATCGCCCATTAGACGAAATTTTCGTTTAATTTAATAAGCTTTATTTTTTTTTCTGATTAGCATAAGAATGAATAACGTATGTAGGAGCACGTAAGTCGCTTGTGAATAAGAAACATAAGTAGAAATGTACGAGTATATCTACGTTCTCGATATACATTGTATGTAAATAAATACATACATATATTTTATCTTATGCATTGGGATTTACTTTATCAAAAAGAGTAATAGCATGCTTAAAGAGCAAAAAAAGCAACGCTTAACAAATCAAGCAAAGAAAATTCAATTTTACGCTAAAATGCGAACAGCTTAACTTTGCTAATTTATAAGAATGCTATTCTAACTTATTAAAAAACGTACATACATATATTTTCCGATAAATATATGTACATATGTACATTAGAGCGTATCGCAAAAAAAAGTTCGCCGTACGCCCCCCCCCATATGATTTCTTTTTCAAAAAAAAGTCTGGAAAAATTTTTCATTTTTTTTACGCTGCTAGATGTCGCTAAAATTCATTTTTTCATATCTTCGGTATTTATTAGTGCTGGAAAACCATCGGTAGTGGTCCCATCGGTTGACCGTCGATAGTTTTAAAGGCAACCATCGATGTATGTACTTACGTTCCCATATTTAAAAGAAAAATATAAATTTTTATTAGAAACATATTATAAAATTAATAAAAAACCAAAGTTTATGTAAAAAGTTCAGTACAAAATATAAGTCAATAACTATTCAAAGTACACACATTTGTACATATACAGTTTTCCACAAAATAATAGGAGAGCCTAAATCAAAACCTTAATTGCTCAATTCTCAATAAAAAAAAACCGTTTTATTTGCAAGTTTTTTTCATAAAATTATTCACTAATCTTTTATTTATATACTCACAGCCCACATATTCCAATCAAGTACCTTAAAAATTATAAATCTCAGTTTTTTTGATAAATTTTTTAACAGACGTTGTAGTTATGTATATAGCAAGTAAAATACTATCGATGGTTAAAAAAAACATCGATAATCGCTATGGCTTCGGCCCCATCGATAGTATCGATAGTTCAATCGATGGTTTTTCAGCACTAGTATTTATGGTCCGATGCCTAAGTTTGATACACCAATCTCTTGGGCTTGAGATGAGGGTTTCTACTTAATAATTGTATTAACCCTCTGTGCGCCATTGGGGTCACCTCCACCCATTACTTATTTTATACTACCTTAATGTAACTTTTTTGCCGGAATGTTAAACATCGTCAAAAAATTTAATCTTTTGCAAAAGAAGTATTTCGATCGATTCAGTAGAACGCGAAATAAAACAAATTTAACATTCCGAGGAATATCAGTTTTTCGCTTCCTGTGGCCTTTTAGGTTCATTTTACAAAGATTTTTTCTGAAGAGACTTCTACTGAAATTTTACGCCGAATAATTTTCTAGAACAATTTCACCATCTAGCACCCTAAAAAATGTTTATGTTGACCCCTTTTTATACAGCCAGGAAATATAGTATAGTCAGGAAATAGTATTTTTAAGGTCGCTGGAGGGCTAAAATATTCTAGAAAATTATTCGCCATAAAATTTCAGTAGGAGTCTCTTCATCAGTATCCGAAAATCTCCCAACACTACAACCAATCTATATTAATAAAGAATATAATAACCTAAGAAAAATGTGTTGTACCCGAGAGATAAAATTGGAAACCGCATTTGAAAACCCAATAAAATTATGTTGCGAACGGATATCCTTTTAACAAAGAATGTGTGAAGGTCAATTATTCATTATGATATTTGAGATCTTTAAGAACTACAACCCCTAGTTATTTTATATCTCTGGAAAATTTATTTCAACAATTAAGATCCCTTAAAATTAAGTCAGGCACCGCAACCTCCACCCACCGGCTAGAAGAAGGTTAAAATTTTTTCAAACGACCATTTTCGGAATCATGCTTCTAAATTATTTATATTCAGAGAATTTACTAACGAATCTTAAAGCGGTTTCGAACTTCGGTTTCGGTTGGGAATTTGCCCTTCATGCCGAGATAGAAACAAGCGGATATCGAATACGTACAAGATTTAACCTACTTAGCGCATCTGCACATATAAAATTTTAACAATGTAGACTAATTACTTACATGTGAATATTCCAATATAAATTAAGTAAATGTTGTTATCGATGTTGCAAACAAATAAATTTAAGCTCCAAAGTTGAAAAAATATGGCCGTAACTTTTTGTCGTTCAGTTAATTATTTGATGTACACTTTTTGTTTAAGCAATTTTTTTTGTGCATGATTATTATTTTTTTTTATTTAATCTTTTTTTTGTGCAATTTCGAGTTGTTTTTCGGTTCACGTGTTTTTAACTGTAAATTTTTTTCATTATTTTGTCAAGTTTTTAATGCTTTATTTTTATTTAATTTGCCAAGCAGCAACACTGAAAAACATATGCAAGTACATGCACTATTTATGCATTAAAGAAAGGACAAAAAAATAACAACAACAAAAAAACAATAACATCGACTTTAATAACACATGTAAATTTCGATTTCAACTTGTTTTCTCACACATGCGAACATATGTTTCACTTTTTATGTTGAGCAAGCACTTGACCAAAAAAATGCAACGAATCAAAAAAAAAAACAAAAGCAAGAAAAACTATAATTTTGTTTCTGGTCACTTGTTTTACTTGTTGTTATTTATTTTTATGCTTTTTGTCTTTGTCTCTTTTCAGGCATTTTCTAGGGCAAAATAAGCGCATTCATTCATTGATTCCATTCAATTGTTGACGTTGCTAGGGTTCCCGGTTTTTGTTATTAATTTTTGCTCTTTTTTGTGTCTTTTTTTTTTATTTTTTTTTTTTTTTTGTTCTTTTTTTCTTTTTTTTTTTCTTTTTTTTGTGTTCTTTTTTGTTTTCTTTTTTGTGTTTTGTTTTTATGTTTTTTTATGTTTCTTTTTTCTTTATTGTTATTATTTTTGGTGCATTGCCTTAGCAATTCCCAATTCCAATTCCCTCTGCCTCTTTTCTTCTGCTATTTATAGTTCGTTATCGTCGCTCCGTCTCGCTACTTCAGCTGAGCAAGTTGTATGTTTGGCGTCTGAGTTAGATTTGGAAATGCTACAATGAAATTGGAATTATTATTATTAGTTATGTAAGAAAGCTGAAATTTCATTTTTCTTTTCATTTTCATTTGCATAATTGTTACTTTTGTTTGTGTTGTTTTTGTTGCTGGTGTGGTAGTAGCAAGTGTTATAGAAATTACATATGTATAATTAGGAAGTTCACAAGCAGTGATGCCGTTTTGATACAATCGTATCAAATGTGATCCTTTTTTAAGCCGAAGATACGCAGATACTTTTTATTTTGCCGCAGAACAAATTTGATACATTTTTAATCCGTATCAAATAATTTTGATACAATTTAATCAAAATCAAAGAATATTAACTGATTCTTTTTCATTTTTAGGATTTTCTTAAAAATTTTAACAACCTGTGAATGCCACAAAACATGTATTTTGAAGGTCTTTGAAAATACAAAAAAGGGCAATATTTTATCAAACTTTATAGTAGGCACCACTGCCCATGGAAGTAATGAGCACGGCTCACTAAAGCTAGCCACACACGACGGCAGAAAACGCGCGTCTTCATGTATGCACATTGCCCGAAATATGTACAAGGAAATCGAGGGTTTTTGTAAAAAAATTTGTTGGTGGTACGAAAAAAAAAATGGACGTATCAAATTGTTATACGGGTTAAAAGCTCGAAAACAGCTTTCATGACTAATTAAAGTGTTTTTTCCAAAAAAATTTCGGTGATACGAAAAAAACCATGAAGGTATCAATTTTTGATACCAAATTTTTTGAAGCTGCGGCAACACTGTTCACAAGTCGTGCATATCATTACTACCCTGCAAAAAATGCGATTAATCCGGGACGTGTCCGGGATCAATCGCAAGGGAGCATGCGACTAATACAATTTTACATCCCTTTATATGGAGTGAATTGATCGCATTTGTTCGAGCATGTCCTATGAAGAGACTAATTGTTCAACTTGTATACCCGAACGGGTACCAATGTAGATTAATCACTAACATACCGAACGGGTACAAATGTAGATCAATCGCTTTCATCCCGAACGGGTACGAATGTAGATCAATCGCTTTCAGCACGAACGGGTACAAATGTAGATTTTTCCTTAAAAAATTGTAAATGTTCATGCATATTTAAATAAAGATTATATAATGTTTTACTTTTGTAAAAAGATCTCAATAAATAAATTTAAAAAATTGTAAGTTTTGAGTATGCATTATATGAGCGTAATGAAAAGGATTTTTTCATAGGATATTTTAGGCAACATTTTGTTAAAATTGTTATTAAAAAAGGGTGCTCAATTCGTTTTACCGGTTCTACAATTTTTTAAATACATTGCATATTTTTGTAAAATGTCTACATTTAAGGAATCTAGATTTGTACCCGTTCGGAATGAAAGCGATTAATCTACATTTATACCCGTTCGGGATGAAAGCGATTAATCTACATTTATACCCGTTAGGGAACAATTGGTCTACAATTAGTCTACATTTATACCCGTACGAGAACAATTGGGGACTAATTGTGGACCGATTGTTCTCGAAAGAGATCAATCGAGGACAAATCTCTTTCGGGATTGATCGCACATTTTTTTGCAGGGTAGATACTACATATACATATACATACATGCATATGTATGTATAAAGGTAATTCCAGATGACGCAATGTTAATACTTTCAGAAAATGACGCCTGGCAGTACGCTAACAATAGAGATGGCCAGTTAAGGGTTAACGTTTTGAGACATTCCAATGGGTTATATTACTAAAAATAGAGCAAACGCTTTTACTGAAGATCTCGAAAATTTGACATTCATTTGTATGAACCAAATTTTAAAATTTAAGTAAAAGGTCTGAAAACTTAAGCAAAAGCAAATGCTTGGCTTTTATTAATATAACCCAATACCTAAATGATTTTAGCACACTTATTTACTCTTCTTCTTTTTACTATTTTTTGTCATCAACCAATTAATTTCACTTGCTTCCCTCCAGCAAAAAATCAATTTGGTTTTTTTGAACAAGTATTAAATACATATTTGTAATTTTTTTGCCAAAATAATGTTTTTTTTGTCGAACAGTGATTTTTTTCATTGCCGCCGCAAATACATTGTGAATGCAAACCTCGTTGTTAAGCATATAAAAATCATATATCGCTAGCTTAGAGTGCAAACTGTGTAAGTCCACTTTTATGGAAAAGTGTATTTTTATGTAGAACACTAGAAAAATCAAATACGCACCGCGCTAAACAAGTCTGTGATACTTGTCATATTTCTACTCGTTGTTAATCAGTGATACGCAAATTGTGTAAGTCCAAAAAGCGAAGAAAATTGTGTAAGTCCAAAATATTTATATGAACAGAATTTTTTTTTAATTTCGAAATTTTTTTATTTTTTGTTTTTTGTCTCTCCTACAAAGTTTTAAAAAAGGACTTACACAATTTGCACTCTAAGCTAGCGATATGTATGTACATAAATTTGTACTTTCATTGCTAAATATATGTACACACTTTTGATTGCAAAATTCTAGCAAGCGTTAATTTGCATATCTTAATATAAAAAGAAATAAACAAAAAAGCGCACAAGCTAACCAATTGACAATAAATAAAAACATAAGTGAATATGCAGCCAGTATAGCTGACAGAAGCATGTACTTCTTCTCCAACATTCTGTAAAGCAATTAACAGTAGCATAACATGAGTGTTAAATTTTAACAGACACGAGGTTAATTTTAATCAGCGTTGCCACTTAAAAAATTTAAAATTTACCAAAATACAAAATAAAAGTAACCAAAACCAGAAACAGGTAACCAAAATAAATTAATAATATAAGTATATACTCCATTAACGTTAGAGCGATGAAGGACTTAGTAAAGGAGAACGTATCCGATCAGCTGGCTTCTTCTTCAATCTGCATAAACACGGCCAGATATGAGAATGAACAGAAACAAAAAACTGACGAAAATCGCCCGACGAAAATTCGCTAGAATAGATTTATTTCTAATATTGTCGCTGGCCCCTGTCAAATAAATTATTTGGACTTAAAAGCTTTTTGTGCTTAGCACGAAAATTATTTAATTTAATTTTTTATTATTTTGTATGTTAGTGTCTAGCACGAATATATTATTATTTTTTAATTTTAATTTTTATACTTTGGGATAAGCGGAAAAATCCAATTAGCTCATACAGCGATGGTAGATGTGATAGCTATTTCGAAGAAAACCATTTTCTTCATCATCAGACATCTTGTCGGAAGCACACCAGGCATTAAACCTAGGCTCCAGCCATCTGTAGTTGAATATTAGCGAAACGCTAAACACCGCGGTCCTGCTGAGCTGTTGGATTTTTCCAGGGACTTGTAACGCGTTTCGGTTTCTATTACACAGCTAAGTAACGAAACTGAAACAGAAACAAAACTCCTTTGTAACAAAAGTCGTAACAAAACTCCGAAACGTTTCCAGCAGAAACAAAACCTGTAACGAAACTAAATTAATTTGGTTCCTTGTAACAGAAACAAAACTCCTTTGTAACAAAAGTCGTAACCAGGGACTTGTAACAAAACTCGTAACGAAACGAAACTCTCGTTTCTGGCGTTTCTGTTCCAAGAAACATTAAAGGATAGAAACTAAATTCGAAACCAAATGATTGTAACGTTTCAATAAGTAACAAAACCGGTAACGAAACTAAATTAATTTTGTTCCTTGTAACAAAATCTGTAACGAAACTAAATTAATTTCGTTTCTCAGTATCAGAAACAAAATTAATTTTGTTCCTTGCAACAAAAACAAAACCAGAAACGAAATTAATTTTGTTTCTCAGTGGCAAAACTGTAAAAATTATTATAATACTATTTGCCGTACATTAGGATGGACTTATTATTTTTAGGTATATAATATATATATATATACCTGTGGCATTTTGATGTGTAAACATCTTTGCTGTAGCTACGAGTAATTTCGAAAAACAGGTAAAGTTTACGCGTATCTAATGAAAAGTTTTGGGCAGAGCTTCTACAGGGAGCCCTATTCTTTATGATTCCTAGGTCGGGTCGCGAGATATGGGTCAAAACGACGACCAGGATGATCCTTGTATATTTCTGAGCAATGTTGGTATCAAATGAAAGGTTTTGAGCAGGACTTCTACACGGAGCCCCGAGATATGGGTCAAACGTGGATCCGAATGAACTTGCATGTTTCTGAGCAAAACAAAACAAAACAAATCAAAATCAGAAATCAAAAATTAAAAATCAAAAACCAAACACCAAAACAAACAAAACAAACAGAAACAACAAAATGTAACAGTGACAATGGCAACAAAAAATTATAAAAGCGATAGGCGCATTTTAATCGATAGAAGACCAGTGAAAAAAGGAATAAGGGAAAGGGAATAAAAGTCCTATTTCGAAACTGATTACACATCAATGTTCATGAGTACTCCTTACTCACGTTTCCTTTTTTTTTTAACTCAACTGGAGGTAGGAAAGTGTGTCAAAATTTACTAAGGCTAAATTAAAAAAAACCCTTATAATTTGCTTTATTAACTAATACCTATTAGAAACTTGTTTCGGGCTATAATTTGCTGTGCGAAATGATAGATTGACAGAAATGTAATAAAGCTTGATTAATTAAGCAAATACACATTTTTTAACTTCACTTAAGATGTTTTTGGATTTGAACAGAGGTCGAGTTAAGTTCTTTTAGGAGAGCATTTTTTTTTTGTTTTTTTCACGGTTTTTTTACTGGTATATTTAAATGAAATTGAACACGCGTTTAGATGGTTAATTAATATATTGAACCTGATATCTTTTTTCTTCAAAAAATTTGCAGTTTTGCGAAAAAATCATAATTTTGTCCCTTACGATAATTTCGCTCTCAATGTTTTATGAGCGTATTTGAATAAATGTCCCTTACAATAATATTTAAAAAATATAAGTGTCTTATTTCATACTTTAGTTGGTTGTCACAGACATACATATATATGTTTATTATATACCTAAAAATAACAAGTCCATCCTAATGTTCTGCAAATATAGTTTTTCTACTGAGAAACAAAATTAATTTTGTTTCTGGTTTTGTTTTTGTTGCAAGGAACAAAATTAATTTTGTTTCGTACAGCTACATAAAACCGAAAACCTCGTGTATTTTAACCAAAATGGAAAATAATTAATTTCGTCTGCGGATTAAACATTATTATTTTTTCGTAAAAAACCATGAAGGAAAGCAACCAAACCAGTTAAATACTACGTGGAACCTGCTCCATCATTTTCAATGGTTAGAAAGTGATTCATAAATTGGGTACGAATTGCTACCCCATCCACCATATTATCCAGAATCAACCCTACGATTATTTTCTGTGTCCAAACTTGAAGGAATGGTTGGGTGGCAAGAGATTCGGGTCAAATGAAGAGGTCATCACAGAAAAAATGCCTACTGTGAGAGCCTTGAAAATCCTATTTTTTTGGAAGGAATAAAAAAATGCAAAAACGCTGGACTAGGTGTATTGAGCTAGAAGGAGATTATGTTGAAAGATAAAATGTTTTTTTGCCGAAAAAAAACTATTTCTTATACAAAATGTCACGAACTCTTTACAGTAGGGATATGAATATATGTAATGGAAATACAGATTAGGGCTGACTAACTACCTCATTTAACAAGACAAGATATCTACTCTGTGATCGGCGCATCTCATTTAAAAAGTATTACATACGTTCTGACTAATATCTAGAGTCACTAAATGCCTAATTTTCCCAAGTTGTTTGCTTGACATAGTTTTTTAACAAAATGAAAACTAGGTACTACTATTTGCATGAATCATAAAATATCAATATTTCATATATGAAACACAAGCAAACCAAAAATATTTCTCTTGAATTTCTGCCAAATATTTCTATTTGTTATATGCGAGTTTTTTATGTGTGCAGTTGCGCCACCAAATACTGCAATTGACAGGGGTTAGGCGCTATTCACAGCACATCAGCTGTTTTCAATTTACATTTAGCTAAACAAGAACAAGTAAGGGCGTACAAGTGCGGCCACACCGAAGACTTAATAACTTTCATGAATGGGGAATGAAATCTTACATATTATGTAGTTTGATTTTCTTTATTACGTTAAGATTTATTTATTAGAAAAAAAGAGCCTCATGATCGGCCAACAGGCGGGTAGAGCTCAATCGACGTGTCGGATTTCCATTAAGGACCAGTCCAATTTTATCTCGTAAACTATAAACCTCCGGCAAATTTTGATTTCAGTTCTCACATCTGTGGGAGCTCCCTTATCCCCTTGGAAAAGCCATTTTTTGCGGGGCGTGCTTTCTTAATGGAAAATTTTCCCTAATCAACTCAGCTCATGATGCTATTGTTACTTTTATATTTTGGTGTGTTTATCACCGCTATTTTTGGCACTTTCAAGAAACGTGTTTTGCCACAAATTCATAATGCCATTTCATGCTCGTGAAAGGTATAAAAAAACCGAATTTAACCCGCCGCACCTTCTTTTTTTTTGCTTTGCAAGTTTGTGTTGTTGCGTGTTGTTTTGTTGTTGCCTAGGTAAATAATGCGCTCACTAAATGTACGCTCAACAACAACAACAAAAAACATTAATCTCTTTGAAACAAATGTCAAATGTAAAAAAACGAGGCGAGACAGTGAGGCAACATGCCACATATATAAATAAAATATGTATGTATTATGTAGATATGTATGAATGTACGTAACAGCGGCAACAGTCAACTACCTAGCAAGAAAAAAATAAAAAAGACAAAGGCAAAAGTAGAAAAAAAACCGAGCGTTAGCAAATATGGCAACATCAACAGCAATAACGATGAGGCACTCACCCATTCACTCCCTTGCCACTGACCGAATTTCTTACCAACAACAATAAAGTATTTGCCACAAAATTTTGCACGTTCGTTGGTTTTGCTGCTACTTAAATTTAATAATTTTAATTAGAAAAAATGCTTTGG